>OX638273.1:3312500-3533600 GCA_951806755.1 Brenthis hecate | reverse complement strand
TTTTATTATATGTATAGATTTCATGTATTATACTCAGTCTGCTAACCCGCACTTGGCCAGCGTGGTGGACTACGGCGTGATCCCCTTCAAATTGAAGGCAGGCCCGTGCCCACCAATGAGACGTTAAAAAGGGCTGTGTACAATTAATAATTGGATCCAGTTATGCAAAAAACAGTATTAATTATTTTTTATAATTATTTCATTTTTTATAATAAAATGCTTATAACTCTGTTGGTACTTTTACGCACATGGCCGTTTTTTGTATAACTGGGTCCAATTATTACATAATATTAATTAAATTAAGATTTTGTGCAAATCGACCTTAGTATCGAATTAAGTAAAAGGCACCAGACGAAGCCGGGGTAGGTAGGTAGTGATAATATAATTAAAAATTAGGGAATGAACTGCATTTCATAAAGTTTGACTCTATTTTGCATACAATTTGAATGGCAACTGGAAACAGGAGCTTGATGAAGTCATTATTTTGGACAAATTGCTTCACGAAACTAGACGAAGCATAAATTATATGTAATTTGATGAAAATTACTTTTGGTAGTTAGAACATTTAAAATGAACATAAATATTTAATATTACATTGTACGAAAATCTTTTTCGCTATCTCGAATCTATACATATAATAAAATTGTAACTAAGCCGAATCTGTACATTAAATATTTTTTGGAAAATCTTATTGAAATAGACATTATTATCGATACAGAGGCCGAATGTATAGTTTTTAGAATTTTTGTCTGTCTGTCTGTCCGTCCGTCCGTCCGTCCGTCAGTCCGTCCGTCTGTCTGTCTGTCTGTCTGTCTGTCTGTCTGTTACCGCATCACAGAAAAACCACTGGAGGGATTTTGATGAAATTTGGTATAGTGATAGCTGGTTATCCGGGTCAACATATAGAATACTTTTTACCCCGGAAAAATGTCTCATTTCTGAGAAAAAATACAAAAACTGCAATGTAAGAGTATACTAATATATAAAACCTAAGAATTTATTTTTGGTCATCTGAACGCGGGCGGAGCCGCGGGCAATGCTCGTCTAAAATAAGATGTTATTCCACAATCATTTGTTGGAGACATCTAAAACGAAATGGGAATGACGTGACATAACGATAAAAGTCATTTCCATAAAATTATTAAAATTTCTACTCCGTAAAAAATATGGCAAAATGGATTGCGTCTGTTAACGCAGCTATATGCCATTTAAAAAAAAAACTCTGTAACGCTTGCAGAATAATATCTTCGATTTTCATCCTAGCCTATAGGTATATTGCAAATGTAAGATTTTTGTATTTTTGATCTTTTTTTTAAATGTTTAAACGAGGATGTGGGAACTCCCTTTAAATATAACTTTTTCATCAAAAAAATAAATGGAAATCAATTCAGAAGATATCACGTAATATATACACAAAAAACATACAGCCGTGTTAAGCATCTCCTTCTTTTAGCAGATCGGTTAAATTATATAGATTGAAGCTAGTTCCTTATTTATAACACAAAAGCTGAACGCTCCAATGTTCTAGACTTCTCTGAGAACTAGTATTCAAGTTAGAAGCAATTTGTCGACTTGAATCAAGGAGTTCTGTTGCATTCGACATTTTAAGTTCTTGGGGACAATTGAGACAGTAAATTGTGAACTAATGGCCTGTAAAAGTAGAGATTCAGCGTTTTTACTTTAATCATTTAGATAAGAGTATTTAAGGAACCAACTATTCTTAACTAAAAAGGTATGTTGACTTCGAAAGTACTATTAAAGTATTATACACACACTGGGGTTTAAATTTTTATTTGAAATTTTAAGAATACAATCCTGGTAATATAGCTTATTTATAAAAAACGAAGCGGAAGATATCCCGTAACATACATACAAAAATATTTCAAATTATACTTTCTTAGATTTACGCGATTATTTGACATTTAAAAAAAACTATCTTTTCGGATTATTTCGCGGATTTATTTTGATTTTTGGTTCCCGACGTTTCGAATGCTTTACGGTAATCATTGTCACGGGCGAGACTGAGGTGTTAGATGTCTCGAAGGTATAGTTGTTACAGGCAGTGCCTTTTTGTAAAATAGGGGGTAGGCAGGACTGGATCCAAATATGAATTATAAGAAAAAAGGACGGAATATATATGTACTTTAAAAGTAATTTGAGTAATTTTTAAAATGATATGAGTATGGGTTTTTAGTTTAAAAATAATTATCATATTATTGTACGAGTACACATATACATATAATATCCACCAGTGCACTCTCTATTCCTGTCACTCTTATCCTCCGATAGAAAATTCAACCAGTGAGAGATCATAAGCAAGATCGAGGCGATACGTGCTCTCCGCGACACAATGGTGAAACAACGCCAAATTCCCAGCTCCAGGCTGTTACTAAAACTTTCTTATCAGAAAGACCCAATAACTAAACCTGGCCTGACACGGGACTCGAACTCAGAACTTTCGATTTGTAAACGTAAATAGCCACTAGACCACCGAGGCAGTTCTGATATATTATGGCACACTGGCACAAATCATTATATAGTGTTTTAAACTTTAAATTCAAATTATCACATAAAATTTCTTTTCTCAAAAAATATACAGTTTAAAGAGAACTCGTTTGAATGACAGGTTTTATACTATTCAACTCAGTATCGCTACTCCCTTACATACAGTATAAGCGAATAAGCTTTCACGAGAAAATTCACAACTGTTAACTGCGGCATTTAAACTTATTTCCGTATGTTTAAAAATTTTCTAACTTTAAACTACTGGCCTATTGAGAATATATAGGGTGTTATAAACTTAGTTGAGAAACCTTTTGAAAGTTCCAAGCGTGATCCTGAGTTTCACGCCTGCACGAACTTTACACTTTTGAACTAAAGTTTATATATGAGATATCGGTGGGGTTGATCATGGTTCTTTTACTTCAAGTTTATACGCTTCACGTTTGAATGGTCGTGGGTTTGATTCCTCATAGTGTGAAAATTATTTATCTAAATAACAATTTTTTCGAAAAATACTTAGTGGTTTATATCATCTATGCTCGTAAAAACGAACAAGAAAGAAAAATTATAGTGTTGATTATTACTAGATAAATATTAGAAGCACATATTTGGTACACTTGAGTGAAATCAAGGCAATTTGCTAGTTACATAACAAATAAAATAAGCTTTATTGTACTTACAAAGTCTAATTTAAAAGAAAAACTAAAGTAAATGTTAAAATTGTGTAAAAAATTCAATTTTATACGAAAAATTCTGTCTGGAAAAAATGTGTACACGTCACCATCTCTAAAACCCACTTTTGTGTATAATTAAATTGTACAATGAAAGATTTCTTTTAGTTTTAAAAATGTTTTACTCAAAACGCGAAGCTTTTTACAAATGATTTCTTAGAATGATAACGTTTTTGTTAAGGAGCATTTGCTTTTGTATACCAATTTCATAAAAAAATCCTTTGATATATTTTATCAAGATCTTTTATCTGCTTTCAATCTATTCCCAAATGGAATAAAACTATTGAAATATTTTTGCCTTTAAATTATTATGCCAAACAAATGCCTTTACTACATGTTGCCTTTAGCTATTTGGCATAATACCGTTTTACAAATATGTTGAAAAATCCTTTACATAAGATCTTCAAATTTGTGAAAATTACATTTTTTTATATATAGGACTTATTTCAACGGCTTTAAAATTAAAACAACTTAAAATTAAGTCGAATTGATCTTAAACCTCCCCGAACCTTGTAGTGGAGAAGCTTATTAGTGTCCGGCAACCCAGCTAGGCGTGAAGCCAACTGACACACCATGAGGTGGTCTAGTTCAGTATACGGTGTACCATGTGGATTGCTGATACATCTCTGATAGCAGAGGTGATTTTGGGAGCATCCCCAGAGTGTATCCGCAGGCCAGACTTCAGGGTGTCGTATCGTTGTAACCCTGCGTCATACCGTTAAATTTGGGGAGGTTCCGTTGGGTTTTAGTGGGTAGCTTTTCTAGCCTGTAAGCCCCACATAAAGCTGTGCATTTCCCAATATAAAAAAGAAGGCGGTATACAATATTAATGACATATATATATATATATATATATATATATATATATAGATATATATATATATATATATATATATATATATATATATATATATATATATTTATTTATTTATTTATTTGGATAAGCACACTTACAACATACATACACAGCATTTGTATATTAATTAACAACAATAATAATATAACTTATATGTATGTCAATTACTAGTGTACATAGCATTTCCACATTCAATGATTAAAAGTACAAAAAAAATCATAACTGTAATATTGAAAACAGAGCCAAAAAATAAATAAATCTAAATAATATCATTTTACAAAGGAAATCAATAATAATAAAAGAAATTGAAATAGTAATCATTTACAAAAAAAATAAAAATTTAAATTAAGAATAATAATGATCATGCATATTATAATAATTTAGTATCTTATTTCTAAAAATTGGATGAGAGTCGTAAAAAATGTCAATGCCAGGTATTGATCTGAGTATATCATTATATTTATTACACAACCGCACCAAGGGGGCTTGCTTGCCGATATTAGTCCTAACGCAAGGAGTATAAAATATATTGTGGATATGAGCACTTCTATGTGTTCTAGAAGGGACTGATATTAGTATTCTTTCGGTTAATTCAGAATTAGTTACATTGTTATTGATAATTTTATGTAGGAAACTTAATTCTAAAATTTCGCGCCTACACCGAAGAGAAATCATTTTAAATTTTGTCAAACGTTCTTTGTAAAGTTGTCTATGCGAAAAATCCTTTTCATAAAACGCAAGATGTTTCGTAAAATTACGCTGAATACTTTCAATACGCTGGGAGTGTACGCTATACAGTGGATTCCAGATGACACTGGCATACTCGAGACAGCTACGCACTAATGAATTGTACAAAATTAATTTGGTTTTACGTGAAAATCCTTGTGTATTTCGCTTGATAAAACCAAGGTTTTGCGCAGCTTTAATAACTATATTGTCAATATGTGTTGAAAACGATAAGCGCCCGTCAATAGTGACTCCTAAGTCTTTAATTTGCGATACTTCTTGCAACAAGACATCTCCAATTGAGTAACTGGAAACAAGTGGTTTTTTTTTTCGTGTAAATTTTATATGAAAACATTTGGCCACGTTAAGAGTCATTTCATTGAGACGACACCATTCAACAATAGCGTTGAGGTCGTATTGTATTAAATCTACATCTGAATCCAATTTAACTATCTTGTATAATTTGAGGTCGTCTGCAAATAATGAACACTTACAATGCTTGATGTTGGCAGTGACATCGTTGACAAAAACCAGAAACAGTAGAGGGCCTAAATGAGAGCCCTGTGGAACCCCACTCTTAGCAAAATACAACTCCGATTCAAAACCAGTCACGGCTACTGTAAGTGGTCTTAGTGTTAAATATGACTGAAACCATCTTATTAGAGTAGTTCCAAGTCCATACTGATGTAATTTTTCTAGAAGTATTTGATGATTTACTTTGTCGAACGCGCTGCTGAAATCAGTATATATAGCATCGATTTGGTCTCCTCTGTCCATCGCTAATGCCAAGTCTGATGTAAACACAGTTAAATTAGTTTGAACTGATAATCCGTGTCTGAACCCATGTTGAGAATGTGTGATGATGTTTTTAAAATGATTGCTAAGTAGGGGATACACAAGACTCTCAAACAGTTTAGAAAAACACGAAAGAATTGAGATTGGACGGTAGTTCTTAATGTCCGCTCGATCACCTTTCTTGTATACAGGTACTATTCGTGCTTTTTTCCACTCCTGGGGGAAAATTCCACTCTCCATAGAACTATTAAAAATTACTGTCAATGGAAACGCCAAAGCAGAGCCGCATCTTTTTATGAAAATAGGAGGAATTCCGTCTGGACCTGCACTTTTTTGGGGGTCTAAAGATTTAATCTTTTTTAAAACTTCTGCTTCAAAAAATGTTATTTTATTAATACTTGTTATATTGTGTGATTTAATTGTGTGTGTACTGTCGTGTAAATTATCTGGAGTTATTGTATGTGTTTGTGCAGTTTCCGTACGATAGACAGAAGAAAAGTGAGTAGCAAAGAGATTGCATATTTCTTTTTCTGAATTAGTGCTATAGCTGTCCAATGACATAGATGTAGGCAAAAAGTTCATGTTACGTTTGCTTTTATAGTGTTTCCAAAACAACATCGGGTTCTTGGAGATATTATATTCGAGGTTTCTTTTATGGGTTTTATAACAACTATCAAATAAATTATGGCAGCGACTACGCAATATTTGAAACTCTAGTTTATCCCTAGGATTACCATATTTTCGATATTTGATACGGAGTTTCTCCTTCTCCTTAAGTAATTTGGTAAGGTTGTGGTTGAACCAATTTGGATACTTAGAACTTGATAATTTTCGCTTGGGTACCAAACGCTTTATTATGTCGTACAATATAGTGTAAAGGATCTCAACCATGGCATTAACATTAATACAATTTGAGAATTTATGTTGCCAATCTATATTATTCAATTCGTTAACAACCTCTGTATAGTCGGCCTTATAAAAACTATATCTTACACAAACTTTGGGCCGGAGGTAAGATAAATGTGGGTACGAGACACTTATTAATAGATTCGGATGATATGAATCCAGTCTGCTTAACAAATCAAGAGGCTTAGCTACAGTTACATTTGATATATTGGTAATTACCAGGTCTAAAAGTTTGTCATCACAATTCTTAATATTATTGTACTGGTGCAAATCGTTGGCAGACATTAAATCAATTAATGAGTAGCCGAGCGCGTTATGATAATTTGATGGAATCATATACGAACAATTGTCACCTACATTCCATTCAATAAAACCCATATTAAAATCACCTATTACTATCACGTCATCAATTTGATTAGTAACAAGATCTATATTCTCAAAAAAATTACGAGCATTTTCAACTTTAACTGGAGGTGGCAGATAGACAACACAAAGAGCAATTTTTTTAACTAACTGATCACTATTTATGTGCAATATAACCCACATATTTTCATCGTCAGTGTCCCAGTGAGATACTCGACAAGAAGAAATATCTTTAGATACAGCTATTAATATACCTCCTCCGCTAGTTTTTGTATTTTTGGAACAAATACGATCCTTCCTATAAACTATGTATCGCGAATCAAACAGCTCATTGTTAGAGATAGAGGAGTTTAGCCAAGTTTCAGAGAACGCTACAACTTTATAATCAGAATTTAAGACATTTTTCAAGATATCGTTCGTTTTAGTTCTTAATCCTCTTACGTTTTGATAATAGATTTCTAACATTGTTTTAATTAACACCCATAACATTTGTATGAGTAATGATGTTAGTTGATAAGCCTAAGACAGTCTTCATTTTTGATTAGTTTAGCTTGACAAAATTCATCCTTTCTTACGAAAATTTTTCCATTTCTAACCCAAGTGAAGCGGTACTTCATTTCTTTCGCTTTTATACGTGTGGCCGCGTGAAGTGCTTTGTTCGTCGGAGATAAATGTTCCGAAATATATATAGGCTTACTAGGCCCTCCAATACCTAGGTGATGTGAATTTAGTTTATCGTTAGGATTTTTTTTGTTAAATTGGGCAACAGCCGCAAGAATAGCATCACGATGCCTTGCACTTCGCAGTTTGACGATGACGGATCGTGGTTTCTCGGTATTCCTGTTTAATTGCGCAACTCTAGTTACATGTTGTATGTCATCTTCTTTTAGAGGATTTGCAATAATATTACCTAATTGAACAATTACATTTGATAAATTTTCGCTTTTATTTTCAGGAATACCGTTTATTTCTATGTTGTTCTCCCTCATGTGCACTTCAACAGTATTTAATCGGGACGTAAGGTCTTTAACTGAGGCTTTAAGGTTATCGTTTTCACGTTTTAGTTGGTCGACTATGTTGGATTTTTCCTCAAGTTTTGCTTTCATTTGTTCATACTGCTCGTTAATAAAGTTCAGTGATTCACAAAAACCTTTTATTTGGTCATTCATAGTATTAAGCTGCGTTGTTACTAAGTTCTGGATTGTTGTGGCTAACTCTTGCTGTATAATATTACGTAGTTTGCATTCTGTGAGGTCTGTGTTATCGACTTTGTATTGAGAGTTAGAACGTTGTGGCGATTGGCTGATTTTTTTACGTTTCGTAACATAGGATACTTCCATACAGTCAGTGGGAGACTTACTACAATCGTCTGAGGTGGTGAGTGACCTAATAGGTGTATGTATGTTGCCTAGCTTCGGTTGCCTATTCAAACACTCGGGACACTTCCAGTTATTTTTTAGATGTAAGTCCATTTGATGAAACTGTCTTAGAGGTACATTGCCACATTCGGTATCATATCTCGCTTTGCAATTATTGCAAGTAAGAAATTCCTTCTTTGGTAACGTAGTTTTGCATCCCGCACATATATTATTATTTGACGAGGTATTGGACATTTTTACCAGTTATTAATGTTAATAACAATTTAAAATTCAAATATTAAAATGAAAATAAATGCCGTGCAGAAACTGAGATTTGAACTCGGGTCGCGCTATTACATTTGCTTCTAACCACACGTTCGACCACCAAGCCAAATCTTTCTTAAGGTAGTACAGCGAATTATTTGTACCTTATGTACAACTACTTAATCCTTTCGAGTTTTAGTAGTCGGTATGTAGTGAATCTTTTTTAGTATAACACCCACATCTCTAACAGTGTCTCACTTTTTACATCAGATTTTTGTTATTATCCACGTTAATTTTGCTAATATCACAATTGTTCACACTATTAGTACTGTTTGATTTAGCACAACAAACTTATTTACACTTTGTAACGCAGTCCATGAAAAGTTTGTACAATCATGATTATTTCTTTTGATAATTATTTCCAGAGTTTTGCCGCACACACTCAACTTTATACAATACTAGATAGTCAAGACAATATTTAAAATTTACGTATACAACTTTTATGCACTTTTAACCAGGAAAACAGATTTTTATTTACGGAGCTTCTATTTTGCGTGTTGACACAACAGTAGCTCCCTCTGACGATGATATATATATATATATATATATATATATATATATATATATATATATATATATATATATATATATAGACTACATATTTACTAATGAATAAAACTTTATGCCTAACAGTCGTCAAAATTTCTAACTTTGTCCGTTATTTTGGTACTTTTTACTTTCTAATACAATGAGGCCAAGGATGTCTTATGTATAATGCATTAGTTTTTACGATCAATACAACAGAAAGAGCCCTAACACAAGTTTGTCTTGTAATTGATTAATACAATATTTATAATTTTTTTCGTTTTTCTTATATAATAATACGTTTTCGGCAATAAAATCCACTGTTTAATTATTATGTTAAAGAAACGGCTTTTTGAAGAAAAACAAACGAACGGATATCGTAAGCTTAGTAATAGGGTTATTTGCTCTCGAGCTTACGAATACGATACTTAAAAAAATATCCAAACCAGACATAAAAGCTTATATTATGTAATTAATTCGGGGTCGAAAACAAGACAAGAGCTTTTAGGAAGATGATTCTCTAAAAATACCTTCAAAGTAACACATAAAATGAAAGATAAATTACTTTTCATAAATTAAAAAAGAAATTAAAAAGTTATTTTTTTATAGCACATAATTTTTATAGTACTCATAAAAGCTAAAAGAATGCAAACGTTCCAAAAAACGGTTTTTGGTAATGCTTTTTTGCATTGTGGGGAAAATGTAGAGTTCTCTCTCTCTCTCTCTCTCTCTATTTCTCATTAGGTAAAATGGCGTATCTAAGCGTTATGTCACGTGATCATAATATAGCCATCTCATATGATTTTACTTTTCGATATAAATTGTAGAAATTAAACTTGTATAAGGACAAATACAAGGTATTTAACATAAAAAGTAACATTTATCTCGTCAACAAAACAAAAACAAATGTATCCCACGGGAACCCAACATTTTTCCGGGATAAATGTAGCCTATATGCCATTCCAAACTATAATCTATCTCTATGCCAAATTTCATCCAGATCCGTTCAGCCGTTCTGGTGTGATTGATTATGTATAATAGTGTAGGCTTTATGTATATTTACAAATCGACTCAATGAATATATATGGGCATGAACTTTCAAGTTTCTAAGCGTAACGACTCTACAATCTATTTCAAATGCACTCAAATGTTCAAAGTGCTCTCATGTTAAGCATGTTAGCTTTGATCTTTGAAGTACTGTATATGGTCGTGGAAGCGGAAAATGGACTATCTATGCTCTATAGTTGCTATTTTATGACCAGTAATGTGATTTTTTTTTTATATTCTATCTCAGTATAGTAAATTCATCATGGAATGATAAATATTGGATGAGAAACATAGCATCTACATACATATTAAAATCTGTGTCATTTTGTGACATCAATATATTTTTTACATCATTACTAACAGTAATAAATTTCATTTCTAAATATTTATGCATGAAATGAAATGATTCAAATAGACTAGACTAAAAATTACAAGCACTTTTGAATAGTCAACTTAGAGCGTATATTAGAGCGTATAGTTGGTCCGTGAGGAATCTACCACCGGCTCGGAAAGCTGTTCTGCTGAGAAGAGAGGGCGAGGAACTCAATAACTCGGCAAAAATATCACTTATATCAGCTACAATAAGTAGGCATATATCATAATGCCTTTGAAGTTAGAAAAAAAATAAGTACATACTTAATTATAAATAAAATTGTGATGTAAGTTTAGATTTTTTTGTGCATTAAGTAATAGACGAAATTAATAAAAAGTAATCTTTTCAACAACTCTACCTCTGAAATTTTCGCAACATAAAGACTCACGTCCCTTTATTTGCTTATTACAATTTGCATAGAAATAGAACACATAATTGTATGCCAGAAAAATAATGTAATTAGATATTTATTTCTATGAACTTATAGATACGTTTTAATATTTAGTATAGATTTCTCAGAGATGAGATATTTTCCCGCAGTAAAAAGTATCCTATAAGTTGACCTTATTAACCAGCTTTCTTCATACCAAATTTCATCAAAATTTATCCAGTGGTTTTCTATTGATGCGTTCCCAGACAGATAGATAGACAGACAGACAAAAATTCTTAAAACTATAGATTCGGCCTCTATATGAATAATAAAGACTAATTCAATAAGATTATCCAAAAAAAAAATTTAATGTACAGATTCGACTCAGCATTTTATTATATGTATAGATATAATTATAAAACTAATATAATCGCTTGTGTATGTACACAGATAGACTATGACCCGCATCCACGTACGGATGTATTTCTTTTTTTTATACCACCTGCATACATACATGTGGGACTCCCCAGCTAGAAAAGCCAATACTACCTAGTACATATAAAACCCCAACATAACCTTCCCGTCTTAATAGAGCATCATACGATCGCTCACGCACTCAATCACGACGGCTATCTATCGAATTAAACTACAACAATGGTTTCTCCTATGATCCACTCTGTTGTCAGCAGTGCTGGATTTACGCTAGGGGTACTCGGGGCTAGTGCCCAGGGCGGCAATATTTTAGGGGCGGCAAAATTCGGAGGGTGGGAAAAAATTCTTCGCGTTATCGAAAATGCTTTTTTTTATTTTTGCAAAAAATGAGAAATAAAAAAAGAAACTAGTACGTATTATTTTCGAAAAATTGATATCATTTATAAATTATTTTTTTGCATTTTTCAAAAAATTATAATGAAAAAAAATTTAAACTTTCAACATTTTGTTCAAAATTCGATAATAGGGCGGCAATTTTTTATAGTGCCCAGGGGCGACGCTAAGGTTAAATCCGGCACTGCTTGTCAGTGATGTACCAGAATCAACTCATATTGTACACCATCCACCGCTTCCCAGTTTGTCTCTCGTTTCCCGCTCGGCTGTGTTCCCGGTCACTAATGAACCACAATGTGAACACACATCGGGAGAGTATCGCACCTGAACGATCCGAGTATAAGTCGCTAGTATATATTTAAAATTAAAATCTGCAAAGAAATAGTAAGAATAAACAAATGCCAGTTTTACAAAAGTTTTAGACTTTGACAAAGGTCTTGTAAAGATTAGATCTTGTTGCTTATTTTGTTTGCTTTTATTCGAAGAAAGGACTGACGCATTTTGTGAAATGAATATATTACACCAACGCTATTATATGTACTCGTAGATTAGGGTAAAGTTATATTTTATAATAGCGTATATAGATTACTAGCAATGCCCGCGGCTCCGCACGCATTTAGATGACCAAAAACCAAATTCTTAGGTTTTACATATTAGTATACACTTACTTTGCAGTTTTTGTATTTTTTCTCAGAAATGAGATATTTTCCCGCGGTAAAAAGTATCCTAAATGTTGACCCGGATAACCAGCTATCATCATACCAAATTTCATCAAAATCCCTCCAGTGGTTTTTCTGTGATGCGGTAACAGATAGACAGACAGACAGATAGACAGACAAAAATTCTAAAAACTATAGATTCGGCTTCTGTATCGATAATAATGTCTATTTCAATAAGATTTTCCAAAAAATATTTAATATAAAGATCCGGTTTAGTTACAATTTTATTATATGTATAGATATACGCTATTATAAAATATAACTTTACCCTAATCTACTTATGTTTTTTTTAAAGAGAGTTGAGTTTTGTTGAAGAAGTTGGTGTTCATTCTAAGTCCAAATTACAGTGAACATTTATCATAAAGGAATTACTGACTGAAATTGAAACGTAAAATACGTACTTATTAATTAAAATGGTACACCGACTTAAAAATTCACTTACAAAATAATAAAAAGACTGTCACGTTTGATTTCTAGCAATTTCTTTAAATCAATTGAAAATTCATTAAAATTAGCGAAGATTTTGCATAACAAACGACAAAACATACACACAAATTGAGTACATCCTTTTTGAAATCGGTTAATATCAATTTCATACATTTTTATTGTACTCGTTAGTAATATTTCTGTGAAAGCGTTCATTTTAGAAGCATTGACGTGTTGAATATTAAATAACGATCCATCACCTGGTCACATGAGACCTTACTTCATGTAAATTTCCACACGTCATATAGATGTAATCTAGTGGAAATTGTTAACTATACAAGGTAGAACGTTGGTTTTAGATTATTTAATGTTTCTTTAGTAGTCAAATAGTGTTTTTACTGGAATTGAAACATTTAAGTGAAAGATTGCTTGGGTGTCTGCCTATTTACTCGACTGCGCGACGCAAAGAAGGGTAATGTGTTTATCAGCCTGTGTATGTATGCTTGTATGTATGTGTATCGTACCAGTTAGTATAGTACAATATAGTTGTTATAATAGTTTGGAGAGCACAAGTTAAATTATTTGTTAGTTTAAAGTATTTTCATTATTGAAGTTACAGTATAATTTTGACGACTCTAACTGGCCACGTAAAATAAGCAAAACTAAAAATGTACGTGAAACCGTACAGTATGTATGTAGGTCCGTCCCTATGTTCCCTCGTAATAACTAAAGAGCTCTACCGATTTCGATGATTCATAGGTCGTTAGATTCATCGTGATAACGCGAGTGTTATAGAGTATATAGATATCATTAAAAATCAAAATGGCGGATCCTAGGCATCAATTCGTGTATTGAAAAAAAAAATCCGTTCGAATTAAACGAGTGGGGTATCAAAATACCGATTTTTAAGAGGCAATTATAAAAATATTTTATTGGTTGGTACCTTGCCTATATAATATACGAGCACTGTTTAAATATTATTTAATATTATAAATATACAAGTAACTTTATCAGTTGCTTTGATCTCAGGATGGTTTCTCTTCTGCGATCTCTTTATTTCTTCTCTGTGATCTATTTTCTTACCAAATTTATCGAAACAGTAACATTTATAATATTTATATGGATTTCGATAAACGTAAGTTAGGATTAGTATTTGCCCGCGGCGACACGCTAGTTCGAAGTTTTCGATTTCGAATCGAAATGTTCCTAAGTTCGAAAGTTCGTTAAAATCCGTTTTTTTTTAATTATAGATCTTCAAGTTCCAAATTCTTAGGGGACGAAATTCTAAAAATCCTTTCTTAGCCTATACATGAAAAATGTGTACTCAGTATGAAAAATGGACCTGCCAAGTTTGTAGTATTAATACTTAATCAGATTGCATGGTTGATCATCGTTTTCAACTTTTAAAATCTGTTATTTATAAAAAAAATATGTTAAAGGTGGAGATATTCACTTAAGTAGAAAATAAGTGTTCGAAAATTCTAATTCACTGCAAAAACAATTTTTACGAAGAAATTTTCTAAGATATTCGTAAAAGTTTTTATATTAAAAAGCTCTATTCGCTCTCTTCACGTTATTAAATTACGTCTACTTCCCTAGAATTCCCTCAGTTCGTTACAACATACTCGTAATATACTAAATCCTTAGAAGATTCTTGTGAGATTCGAGCCAAGTTGAAACCTAAACTTAACTGAACCCTAAACTGTATTATATATATTCAGCAAATATTCGGGAATATTAGGTTCTACTTTGAAAACTAAAGTTCATATCGCTATAGTACTATACTATGTAGAGCTTAAACTTACTGAAAGCTAACATAATCCAGTTTAGTAGTAAGGCATGACTTCAAAGGTACAAAATTTGGTAAAAAGATTTGGATTTGGAGTAGAGAGATTTTGTTATCATATTACGAAGGTTTCAGAAAAAACGACTCTTCTTTTGAACATATTTGGATTATGCATATTATAAATTTATTCACTGTACGCCACCATGGATGGTAATGGGGTTAAAAGTCTATAAGAATTCTGTATAAATGAAGAAAAAACGCAGGTGATCATAGCTTACGATGGCAATATTTCATATTTTACACTAATCGCCAGATAGCGTACAAAAAAAAATATTTTTTACCATCCAAATATCTATCTAGACTTATTCAATAGTTTATTTAACAGATTTGTTTAACAATATATACAACAGGATTATATTTATTTAGACATAAAAATCGAAAATCTAATGCAAAATTGTGTGCAAAAATGGTAATCTCATATAATAAATAATAAATATATCTAAATGTTTGTTTGTGAAAAACCACAAATCTGTGAATTTGTTCATCGATTTATTTATTGATTTATTTGTATGGATTGCCAACTTCTTCTTCTTCTCCCTGCCCATTTCCCAATTACTCGGGGTCGGCGCAGTACATCCTCTGTACTGCTGAAAGGATTTGGCAAAAGTTTTACGACCGGCCGCCTGCCGTCAACCCTCCTTGGGAATACTATTGCCAAACCACGTGTGGAACCAAAAATCAATACAACAGATTTCTTAGATAAAATAATTTCTTAGAAATTTACCTGGAGGTGTTGATGTACAAAACTTAAACTACCTGTGAGAAACACGTTATACTGCGCTAGAACGTTAGTAATAGCTGACTGAGGAAAATAATTACAAGAGTAAAGCTGTTCCATGGCACCATAAAAGCAATAAAATTGTAAATTCATGGTTTTAAAGTCCTTGGAGGTCAAGAGAACTGGTAAAAGTTAGTTTTTAATATACTTTACGTGCTATTTAGGTGAATTTTAAAATATTATGAAGTTAGAAATAGCGGTGCCTTCAGCATTGAAGTTTAAAAAAAATGTATCTAGATATCTTACATGAAGTAAACCTTCATATATATATATATATATATATATATATATATATATATATATATATATATATATATATATATATATATATATATATATATATATATATATTTATTTATTTATTTATCAAATACAAAAAATCTTTTTTTATGTGTGCACGCGTGTTCGTGTATGTGTATGCGCGTGTAAGCGTGCGTGTGTGTGTGCGTGCGTGCGTGCGTGCGTGCGTGCGTGCGTGCGTGCGTGCGTGCGTGCGTGCGTGCGTGCGTGCGTGCGTGCGTGCGTGCGTGCGTGCGTGCGTGCGTGCGTGTCTCTACACTAAAAATGACAAATAAAAACTTAAAAAAAATTGTTATATGAATTAAATATAATAATAATAGTGCCAGCCGATGTAAAGCAAATTTAATATATTTCGATACGTAAAATACATATTTACCTATTAGATATTCATATCTTAAAAAAAATGTCCGCTGGCATCGACTTCGAAAATATCTGATTAGGTATCTATTCTAAATGAAAACCTCCGTTTAGTTATTTTTTACATTTTAGTGCTTGGAAGTCGGTTTTTATTTATTTTTTTTAAGTTTTTATCGTCATCAAAAATCGTATTATTTAATAACGTTAACTAAATACTAAAAGAAAAAATTTAAATGAAAAAGAAAAACAAATTCACTTTATTATTTAGGTAATTGGTCCGCTGCCCATATTCTCTGTGGGATTCACCGTAAAACTAATTACTTATAATTGTAAAACAATACTAAAAGTACGTATTATTTTACTAGCAACTTTTCGCTTCAATTAGACCCTTAATAGGTTTTCATCTCTCGTTTTTAGTGAATTTTGCATTCCATTAATATCCCATGAGAATCTCTTGCTATAATAACGGGGTAATAAATTTATAAGGACATTAATACATAGCACCATCTAGTTCCATGGTAAGCTACGAGGCTTATGTTATGGATACCAGATAGTTGATACACTACACATATATAACTTTAAATACGTACATTTTATAAATATAAACACCCATAACTGGAGTACAAGCATCCGTGCACATCACACAAATGAATGCCCCCAGCGGGGCTCGAACCCGCGACCGCTGGCACAGCAAGTAGGGTTATTACAAACTGAGGCCAACGTGTCATTAATAATGTCAGAAATAATTGTGAAAGTTCATTTTTTTCATACTTTACATCAAAACTATATTATTTTTCCATTTTAATTAAATTATCTTCTTTTGTACTGTGCTTTCGCGACTTCATTAAGTCAATAAAAACATGACTCTTATTGATGGAAATAAAAT
This sequence comes from Brenthis hecate, assembly GCA_951806755.1. Classification (NCBI taxonomy): domain Eukaryota; kingdom Metazoa; phylum Arthropoda; class Insecta; order Lepidoptera; family Nymphalidae; genus Brenthis; species Brenthis hecate. The sequence continues at coordinate 3,516,587 of OX638273.1, read as the reverse complement.
GGCAATACTCATATTTTCTTTTGCTAGACTCTCTGAAAAAGAAAATTACTACGTTTTTAATTAATCTTTAACGCATTGGTTGCCCAATGATAAAGGGCTTGCTTGGGAAACCAAGAGAAGCGGGTTCAAATCTTGGGTCTCGCATCTCAGATATTCTCATGTGTGAATTATTTTCAACATGATTTCCATTTATCTTAAGGTGAAGGCAAGTTCGAAAGCAAGTTTTCGAAAGATATGAGAAGTACGCCAATCTCAGGGGGACTCATGCCCAGCAGTTGGACGTTAAAAAGGGCTGAATTCTTCTGCTTATCTATCTTTTTTAAATAATATAACGTCCTTCTGACCAACGGCTATGGCGGCCAATCTTATTGACACTACCTACTTGGGCAGGAGGTATTATAATGCACTCTAAATTTCTTTAACTCTCAAAAGTCAGGCGCAGACCGATGAGCTTACGTGATCTCCGATATATAGGAATGAAATACCGATTTCTGCACAACTGTGAGTATAAGAGAATTTCTTGACAGAAAACCCCAATAACAATACTTTATCCAACTCAGGGACTAATCTAAGACCTGCAGGTCTTAAGCTGTACCTATATGCTAGCCACCACATAAATCATCGAGGCAGTAAATAAAACTTTCTTAGTTTTACTCGAATTTTTGGCATTTTAAATAAAACTATCTTTTCGGATTATTTCGCGGATTTATTTTGATTTTTGGTTGCCGACGTTTCGAATTTTACAGCATCCATGGTCACGGGAGAGACTGAGGTTATAGACGACTCAAAGACGTTATATACTTGTTACAAATACAACACCAAACTGGCGACCTTAGTTGTATTACACATACTTAGTTGTATTATGTACACGATGCAATTATACTGAAAAGTCTTGGAAACTACCTATATAATTTCCACTTTCACATAACGTGGCATGTTGCAATACACCGTCACGGACGAGCTTGCATGTTTAAACTACTAGAAGCTTACTTCATTCCTATCACACTGAAAATTAACTTATGCCTGACAGTATGGCGTGGTGCATGACAGTTCGTATTAACGTACGTAGCCTATGTGTTACCAGGGTCTACCTAGGGTATAGTCTATCTGTTTAGTAAACTTCATGTAAATTTAACATAGCAAACATACATACAGACACACAGACACTCGCGCACGCACGCACGCAAGCACACATACGAAAACTGTTTGTTTTACTCACTAAGTAGCCAATAGCCATTTTGTAGCTTATTTATAGAGTGAGGATTTGGCTATCTAATATCTCGCTACTTGCCTTTGAAGCGGAGTACTATATGTATATGTACATTCACTAGCAAAAGCAGGTAGAAAGCTATAAGTATGTACTATAAGAATCAACCGGTCCGTCAAAAACCGGACAAATAGATAAAATTTCTTATTCTGAATTTTTGTATGTTAACATTTATAGGTAAAAATAATACGTGTATAATTATTATTATTCTTAACTTTTAAGTTTTTTAAACTACACACAAAACAATAATATGGCTAGAATAATTAATATATTATTTTCGTTTAGTTTATAAATATAATAATGGCAACACTAAATAAGATTATTAATTATTAAAGTTTTCTAAAAATTGTTATATTTATAATAATAACATCTAAAATAGCTCACCTATGTGTCTTTAATTATTTGCTGTTTAGCTTTGATCTGCGAACGAAAAATTTGAATTAATATCTGAACATTCGTATTTTAGTCAGAATATTTTCATTAAGTAATGTTTAAGTAATAAACTAAGTTACTATAACAAAATTAATTTGATTTGAATTGAAAATTACATGACTCTGTTACAATATTCTATTTTCACTTTTAAAGAAAACTAATTTTTAAAGTAAGTATCTAATAGAATATACTTTAAATATTATTTTATAAAGAAAATGAAAAATCACATAATATTATTATCACAAGGTGTTGTAGAAAGTTTTTTTTTGTAAATATGATAAGGTATGAACTCTAATTATAGTTAATATATTATACATCAGTTTGTGTTTTGTTTTTTAACCGACTTCCAAAAAGAGGTGGTTCTCAATTCGTCGAAATATTTTTTTATGTATGTTCACCGATTACTCGAAGACGCCTGAACCGATTTGGATTTTGTTTTGTTTCAAAGGGTATATACTTCACACATGTGGTCCCATATAAACTTTATCGAAATCGGTCGAGCGGTTTTTTAAAAAAATCTACAATAATTTTTTTTTAAATAAATTGTTTAATCTAATACGTTATTAAAAAACTCTCTTCTTATATATAAATTACCTGCTTATTACGTCTACACTAAAAATGGAAAAATAAAAACTTAAAAAAAACCGGCTTCCAGGCACTAAACTGTAAAAAATAACTAAACGGGGGTTTTCATTTAGAATAGATACCTAATCAGATATTTTTGGAGTCAGTGCCAGCGGACAATATTTTAAGATATGAATATCTATGTATTTTACGTATCGAAATATATTAGATTAGCTTTGCATCGTTCATATCTATAATATGTATGTATTTAAAGTTATATATGTGTAGTGTATCAACTATCTGGTATCCATAACACAAGCCTCGTTGCTTACCATGGAAAGATCGTTCTGTGTGCTAATGTTATTTATTTATAATTTAGCTCTTTTATCTGCATGAGGTTTCTTTCATAGACACAGGGATCAAGCCATAGTCCACCACACTGACTAAATGCAAGATGGCAGACTTCTTAATTTGTCTAAAGCTAGGTTAGCTAGGTTCTCTTAGATGTATATGTACACTCACAACTCAGTTTTGGAACCCTTTATTTAGTTTTCCAAGTGTTAACAACTACTAATAAGTATAAGTCCTCCTGACTGTTTTCTGACACGGCGGCCAATCTCATTGAGACTAGCCAACTGCGCAGGAGATATTATAGTGCACAAGTGTACGCGCAGACACAACGTGCACTCTCTATTCCTGTCACCTCATACTCCGGTGGTACGACTGCTCGACACGACCAATGAGAGTTAAGGCGCAGGACCGACGGCTTCACGTGCTCTCCGAGGCACGGGGGTGAAAACCCGCCAACTTTCTAACTCCGGGCTGTTGCTGAGGCTTACTAAACAGAAAGACTCAATAACTAAACTTGGCCCGACCCGGGACTCGAACCCAGGACCTCCGGATGTGCAGCCGTACATACTAGCCACTACACCATCGAGGCAGTTTATTTATACTACTAATATAGATACAAAAACGTATTAGTTGATTTATTGTTTCATGGCTTGACCTTCTTACACGGAAACGCCTTTCCCGAGGTATATTACATACAAAAGGTACCCAGGGACACATACGTAAATATCTCAACAGACTCAAAAGCTTCATAATATATAACCGTGCAATGGTAGATACACAACCAAATAGGGAACGATTTTTTTTGCCAGTGATGTAGTTCTAGTGTTGTATTACTAAGTGCCGGATTCAACCTTATCGCCGCCCCTTGGCACTGTAAAAAAGGCCATTATCAAAATTTTACATAAAATGGATAAAGTTTCGATAAAGTTTTTCTTTTAATTATTATTTGTTTTTGAAAAATGCTTTCATTTTTTCGAAAAATGTACCTACTAGTAATTTTTTTTTTAATTAAGGTCGCGGGTTCGAATCCCGCTGGGGGCATTCATTTGTGTGATAAGCACGAATGTTTGTACTCCAGTCATGGGTGCTTGTATTTGGAATATGTATGTATTTAAAGTTATATATGTGTAATGTGTCAACTATCTGGTATCCATAACACAAGCCTCGTAGCTTACCATAGAACTAGATGGTGCTGTGTGTTAATGTACCAGCGTATTTATTTATTTTTATTTACTTTTTAGTTTAGAAGGAACACCAATCTCAATATCGCTTTAAAAGCAATAACATCTTTCTTCTACGTGACATTGGCGAAGTAATCTGTGCTCTACTGGCACGCTTTCAAGCCATCACCAAGAGAATTGAATTAAACAATATCCTTTGGTTTTCAAGTTTTTTCTACAAAATTATATAGAATTATTATAGACAGTATATTAAAAAAAAACTATGAAATCATATACTTCATAAAAATATTCAAGACAAATGATTGGTTAAATAAACAACACCTAATTTAAGTATACTCTTTTTTGAACTTGGTAAAAAAATATTATAACTTCTAACGTAAGTACCATACAAAGGCCTTTTCAATATAGAACACAAAGATATTTTTAAGAGAGAATATAAAAAAAATAAGTTGGATAATATTTGGGTATAAAAATTTTCACTGCATGACCTTAATATCACCTCACCTTTAAAGTTCAATGGTGATCAGCTAATTAGGCAAGATCTTTTTAGAGCGTGTAAGCCCTTTACTAACTTATTAATTTTTTTAAGTGTAATACAAATGTCAAAGAATATTTTATGACTATTAACAGTCTTGTCTTTCTGAGACTTTATGGAAGCGCGAAAAATTAGGTACTCAAGTTGTAATATATTCTAAAGTACATACTGTAGCAGATTTACCTGAGTCTATGATAATCCCTCCATGATCGCGGACACGCCGGCGTTACAGTTAACGATAGATTTCTAGATAGTTTAGCATAAAAATCACGCTTTAGACGAACTTTTTATGGGCAAAATGGTTGAAATGATCCCAAATTTGAAGAATTTTGAATTAATTATATACCCAAATATGATTTAAATTAAACTAGAAGACATTGAAGACTTCTAGTATCTACGTCCTGGTCTCACCATATGTTCAGCTATGTAGATGGTATTGGGTTATATGAGTTATATGATACTAACTTACTCTCGATTATCGATTATCGAATCGAGAATGGGTGTATTTTTTGCCATATATTGCTTTGTTATAAACCGTTTAGGCAGCAAACGCCAATAATGCTAATCAACGCGCAGTTTTTTCAGACTTCAATTTTTAGCAATTGTTATAGGAATTATAAATAGCTCATAGCACTCGGTGATAATGAAGCTTTCTATTGATTAAAGAATTTTTCCATCAGGTGGTCTGTCTGCCCGTTTGTCACTAAACCCCATTAAAAAAAAACTACGTGACATCGGCGAAGTAAATTGTGCCCAACTGGCACTCCTAGAAGCCATGATACAAAAGTTGAATTGAAGTTTAAAATCGATTTTCAAAATTTGATAACATTGTTCAGGTCAGGAGATATTGATAAAAGCGCCTTTTAATAAAACCAAAACAATCATACAAATCAAAAATAATCTTCATCAATTCGGAATTTTGATTTCTCACTGTGACAAAGTTCTGTAATGAAAACTCCATTTCTGACGCATAGTAATACTGCTTTATCTAATATACATATAATCTACAGTAAAATTCTGGCTATTTTACACCAATTTATAAGAATATGTAATACATTTCTAACTCTTTATCTTGCTCTTTACGAATGCAATAAACTATAACCAATTTAAGTTTATTCATACCAATAAAATAGAACCTACTACACTTTACTACTATTCTACATATTGTAAATCAGCATCTCTAGAGAGCTAGAAGTGCACCAATCTCAGTATTTCAACTTCAAGAATCCCTTCAATTTCCTGCATGGATAATATTTTACATTCACATCTCAAGAGAGTGTTTTATGTAACGATGCGATTCTCAGCATATGATGTGGGGTGAGGTCGTTTGTCTTATCATCTTTCGTTAAAGATATGTTTATATGGTGTCAGCAGTAAGGTTTTTTGGCTTTTTAGAACAAATGCGCTACATTTTTTAAGAAATATTTCTTAATTTCATTTGGCTTCTTTGTATGTGGGTTTATGTATTTTAAATGAGGCCTCAATGTATATCGCGTAATAGCTATGGTAATACTGGATTAAAAGTCACAGGTTCCATTCTTGCGTGAGGTAAATGTTTATTTTGATTATTTATTTCTTTTTGTGATTGATACACAGTACGCTCTTTTTGATGTCCAACTGTCCATTCGAAGGTCACTATAATCCAACAGGCTGGGCAAGTGCTGGCTGGCGGATCTCACATTCTTAGGGAAATTAGTTTAATTCTGTCAAATATGCAGACGTCCTTACAACGTTTTCCTTCATAGTAGAGCTGGTAGTATGTAAGGCCCAAATCGCGATTTGAATAAAAAAATTGACAAAAGTGACCTAATGGAAATTACGAAGTTAATAAAATACATATATTATTTATTAGAAATTCTTTTATTAAACCACTATCATTCTACAAACATTCACATTTCCTAGATAATATCTAAAGCACATACATACATGTAACACGAGTGATACTCCTAAAGCATGAGTAGGCGTTTTTTGACACGCAATAGTGATCACGCAAAGCTCTGGCCATCAACATCTACCTATTTAAACAAAAGGCACTCGAGCTTTCCTATAACACGCGAAAGCTTACAATTATTATGTAACATTAGCTTTACAATTAAAGCATGATAAACGAATTTGGACCATCGTTTGGCCCGAACTTTGTATTGTGCGGCCTTTACTAACAATATAAATGTATAATAACAGTCTACAAGATGTAATGGGATAAAACGTAGCTTATGCCACTCTTTCCCAAATATTTAACTTATGAAAGCTTAGTCACATATATATAGACAGTTATACCTAATTTTTATAGAGCCCAACTTATGCTACCAATTTTAAAGGTACCAGTTTGTTAAACAATAGCGCTCAATCCAAAGTAATTTATTACAAGATAAAATAACATTTTATAATTAAACTAGCATTGCCCAATTAGGAGGCATTTTGATGGAATTTGGTATGGTGATAGCTGGTTATCCGGGTCAACATATAGGATACTTTTTACCGCGGTAAAAAGTCTCATTTCTGTGAAAAAATATAAAAACTGCAATGTAAGAGTATACTAATATGTAAAACTTAAGAATTTGGTTTTTGGTCATCTGAACGCGGGCGGAGCCGCGGGCAATGCTAGTACTAGATAAATTATTAGTTAAGGCGTTATTGTGTCAAGATGTGACACACCATTCGAATTTCGCTACAACTAAAGTGACATTTCATTAGACTGACCTAATTGTCCCTTTGATTATTTAAATGTCAAATATTGTATAGCATTGAGTTACGATTTCGCTACGCCGATTGCTACGGCGACCACATACTATGCTTGATTGATATTACCAGTGATACAAACTGTGGGTTCGAGTGTAAATCTATACATATAATAAAAGTGTAACTGATCGCTGTCTGTACATGGAAGATATTTGAGAAAAACTATCATTGTGGTCTTTATTTACTCAATAGAACCCAAAACATTTTTAGAATTTTTGTCTGTTTGTCCGTGTGTTTGTGCGCGCTAATCTCAGAAACGGCTGAACCGATTTGGATGCGGTTTTCACTAGTATATTGTGGTAAGCTTCACTTAACATTTAGTATTTGTTTTATTTCAATCGGTTCATAAATAAAAAAGTTACGTCAATTTAAAGAATCATCCAGCGACGAGCCCGAGCGGAGCGAGGGTGAATCACTAGTGATGATATAAATTTCAGTACGGTTAAGACGTAAATGCCTTATTATCCTGGATTTGAAATAATGTAATTGATAGCAATAACCAAACTGGTAACTTATACTCGTAAGTGTCGGACAATGGAAACCAACATACGGCCGATAATATAAGTAGCGAATTCGAACCCGCACTAAGATAGTTAAGTATATCATAATATTAACTTATTTTAAAATTACTCTATATTTCACCAACATTTATTTATTCACTAAACGAAAAAAACGAAGAAAAGAAATAAGTATAGCTTATTAATTACAACAATAATGATTAAAATCGGTCCAAAATTGCAGAATCTGAAAAAAAATCTGAGTTGAGAAACTCTCATTTTTGAAGTCGGTTCAGAATATATTAAAACAATTGTGTTCTGTTTGAACAATAAAAAAAAATTAAACTAATATAAAAAAAAAAAAAAAAAATTTTTTTTAAACTAATATAAAGATTCAATCTTGAGTTTTCATTTTATAAAGCAGACATTACTCATAATTTAAAAACCCGCAGAGTATTTTGTAATTCTTTAGCTTATATTATAGTGACGTGAAAAAGTTTCTACTTGTTGATACACGTGCGCAACAGTTGACGTCCTTTGTTCAAAACCACCGTATATATATATACATCTCCCTAATAAAAGAAATAAAAACTAAACGGACCTTACCATAAAACGGCTACAAATTTTTTATAAAACATCTATAAAATTATGAAAATAACTTACCTAAGGCTGTACTCGATCGAATTATTCACAATTTTTCTAAAACATTCAGAGCGATAGATTCGAGCGCACGTCTGCTCCTTACAACGGTCGGAGCCTAACTGAAACGTTATACCTTTACCTGTTACAGGAACTGGGCGGGGGTGAAATGTTACGGAGAGGTCACACTTCGTACAAAAAATAGAAAGAGATACATTTATACGTTTTCACATAAAAAAAGTGAGACAAAATATATAATATTACAGACAAATCTTTTTGTTGTGTTTTCCCTTTATTTTTAGCTAGTGTAGATCTAGCTTTATTTACAATGACGCCGTAATTTAAAAAGTTGAAAATTTATATTGAATCATTCATATTTATAAGAAATTGAATGATTAAGGAAATAAAAAAATATATACATTCGTATATAGTATATTTTACTACGTTTAATTTCATATAATATTATTTTTAACAAAAACTAAAATTAAATGTAAAAATGTCTCATTATATTGGATCCCTTAAAGTCAAAAACAGTCTTAAAATGATAGATAAATAAAATTTTAGAATCGATCATCACAGTTTTTTATGAAAACATAAGTTAATATCTATATTTACATAAATGTAAATAATTAATATTATAGCAAAAATCTAACATATGATTATACGTCATATAGTAAAAAAATTTTGCACTTCTCTGTGATATTACTCATCTTTGACGGTACCATATTTTACGTCACGCTTTCCACCCGTCTCTTTCGGTCTTTGTCTAACTCAATGTGTTATATGAATTTATCAATAATCGTGAAAGAGACAAATATATTTCACCAGTTATGAATGAAAGCGTGGCTTTGTTTCGTTTTGTTTTCTTTACAGCTTGAAATGTACTACTCTGTGTACTAAGATTAAATTAGAAATGGCATCAAGATTTAAAAAGGGTTTGAAAATGGATAGGTACTTCTTTTACATAAATATATTTAACTTTTTATAGAAAATGTCAAATATTTTTTTTTAAATATACATTAGTGCCCACGACTCTATAGTAGACTCATGCTGTTCATGAAAAAATTGTAATAGTTTAATGCTGAATAAAATGTTTTTAATTTAAATTTGAACCTGCATGAGTGGTGATATCTCGATAAAATACATCCATCTTGTGTTCACTCAAATTCGTTATAGTTTACAGGGCTAATGAGTAATGAATCACTGACTCCCAACTTTCTCATTTAATTACACTTCTAAGATATTTTGGTGTACTAGCAGACTCCGCGGTTTTGCTCGAATTAAAAATACAACAAAAAAAAATATTTAACTTTATTATATAAGCAATTAATACGAGACCCCCAGACTCTGGGCGCCACCCTCGCACTATTTGACTCCGTTGAGAGATATGATTTTGGAAAAACTGTGATACACGTGCCTCATAATTTTAATTAAAGAGTATGTGTAACAATTTCAGAGTCAATCGAGAAAACAAAAAGATTTACAGAAAATTCAACCCGAAATTTCACCCTCTTAGGGGTGGAATTTCAAAAAACCCTTTCTTAGTGGATATCTACACTTCACAAAGAACAAACCCTCCTAATTTTGTCTCTATGGCCATTGGTTTAGGTTGTACGTTGATATACTAATCAGTCAGACACTCAGGACTTTGAATTTTATATATACAAAAGAAAAGATAACGACTAAATGTTTAAAATAGCTATATATTAGTACTAGCAACATTGGTATTTGAGTCTATTTCGAAAATGTTTATTTTATGAGTTTTATTTATCCCTTATTTCTTGGACAGAGATAAAAAATTAACTTTGTTAATCTCTTTCCTTTGTATCCCATAAACAACTTGTTGTATAGAATACGTGATGCTGTTTTCGATTTCTTAGAACGTAAAAGCGTCATGAATAACCAAGCAATACATTAATTTCACATTCGTGAGCGTTCTATATTGCATTGCTACTGCTAATTATATCTAGCTATATATTAAATATCTATACATATAATAAAATTCTAACTGAGCCGAATCTATATGTGGAATATTCTTTGAAAAATCTAATTGAAATAGACATTATTATCGATACAGAGGATGAATCTATAGTTTTTAGAATTTTTGTCTATCTGTCTGTCTGTCTGTCAATAGGTAATAACCGAATCACGGAAAAACCACTGGACGGATTTTGATGACATTTGGTATGATGATAGCTGGCTATCCGAGTTATATAGGATACTTTTTATTGTGGGAAAATATCTCATTTCTGAGAAATCTATACTAAACGTTAAAACGCAAGTAGGGACGTACCAGAGCGGAGCGAGGGTGAGTCGCTAGTAACATAATAAAGGAGTTAAAAAGAACTTAGTGAAGAAGATGATGAAATTTAAGAAACAATTAAAGAAGTAAATACTTATTGTGTGCCGAGATTATTATAACTTAATCGTTTATATTTTATACACAAACAAAAACATTTTCATTAAAATTTACTTAGTATACTTACAACTTATTTCTATTTACTTTTCAATTAATAATGAAATATATTATTATAATAATGATTATAATAATTTAATTATTATGATGATCATTATAATGATTAAATTCATAAATTATTTCATGGGATTCCGTTAAAATGACGAAGCTTTCCCGTGTTACGATGTTGATCCGAGATAAACTCCGAGACTACTTATCCGATCTAAAATTTTCTTTTTTATTGCAGAATTAATGATTTTCGCATGTATGCCACAGCAACGCGTGGGTTTGCTAGTAAACTATAGTATCAAGTATCGGCTAAACTGATTCTAATAGAACTTTCACTAGCAGATAGAAGATTCTGAGGTTTAGTTTTAGCTTGGAAAATAAAGGGTTGTCGTCGTAAATAGGATAGCAAAATCATTAAACGATTTTGAAGATTTTTTTTTATTAGATTTTTACATGTAATTTTAGAAAAGGCGTGAAGCAAAAATGTGTCGCTATGAAAGTTTGTCTTTAGAATACCGTTTAGAACAAGTTTTAAGAATTTATGAAAATATTATGTGATTTCTAGACATAACTTGTGTTTTGTAGACACGAGCTGTAATTTTCATCTCAGTAAATGAAACGAGTCCCATAGGGCTGGATATAGAAGTTTTAGAATAAGCCCATTAGTATATGGACACCCAAATATCGTATCTAAACGGTCACTAGTAAAAGTTGAGCGGAAAAAGTTGAGCAAAATAAATTAAAACTTAAAATCATATGTCCTTTCAAAGCATTTAACATTTAAAATAAAAGAAAATCAATGCCAGACTTGACCTTTTAAAAAATTAATTCATGTATAATTTAACGCTCAATGAAAAGACGTGACTAAATTCAGATTGTATGTACCCTACAATATTGATTAAATACATTGATACGATGTTTATGTTAGGAATGTAATGATTAAATCTATCTATACATATAATAAAATTGTAACAAAGCCGAATCTGTACATTAAATATTTTTTGGAAAATCTTATTGAAATAAACATTATTATCGATATAGAGGCAGAATCTATAGTTTTTAGATTTTTTCACATCACAGAAAAACTAATGAAAGGAATTTTGATGAAATTTGGTATGATGATAGTTGGTTATCCGGGTCAATATATAAGATACTTTTTACTGCGAGAAAATATCTCATCTCTGAGAAATCTATACTAAACGTTAAAACATAAGGAGGGACGAACCCGAGCGGAGCAAGGGTGAGTCGCTAGTATACTATAAAAACACCTCCAATGCCGCTTTAATTAACTCACCAACGCTCCTTTTTAGTTCAAATAAAAAATTTATCATCCAATATGAATATTTAAAACGATATAAAAAGTTAAGTGCTTTTAAAAGATAGAGCTTTAATTGTAACACTGTCAATATCCATTTTTATAGTTAGTTTAAAAAGTTAAAGTAAAAAAAGAAAAAAAAACAGCTGTTTATTATCTTCCGGTTCTATCTTCAGATTATCGTAATCATGTGTAATGAATGGAAAGTTCTCATTTAACAAAATATATTAGCCCAAATTCAACGGGCATGCTGCTACATTTTTTTTAAAATGTTGGCTAATTTGTATACCACCTGTATACACACAGATTATATGAGACTTACCGGCTAAAAGTAGATAGGAAGGTTACATAGACACGTTACTACTTGGAATGACACGTTATCTACTGTTAATAATAAAATTTGACAAAAAGTATCGCTAATCATTTATAAAAAGAATAATATATACGCATTTATAATATTACTAGCGATACCCACGACTTCGTGCTTCGTACGGATTGGTTGGGTCTGCTAGTTTTACATAAGAAAACTATGAAGAAATTTAAGAATATGAAAATAAGGCATTTTTTGTTCTAAAGTGGTAGCAGAGTAGATACTGATAGTTGGTTACGTTTGTTGCATTTATGCTGAACTAGCATTGTACGCGGCTCCGCCCGCGTTCAGATGATCAAAAATCAAATTCTTAGGTTTCACATATAAGTATACTCTTACATTGCAGTTTTTGTATTTTTTCTCAGAAATGAGATAATTTCCCGCGGTAAAAAGTATCTTATATGTTGACCCGGATAACCAGCTATTATCATACCAAATTTCATCAAAATCCCTCCAGTGGTTTTTCTGTGATGCAGTAACAGACAGACAGACAGACAGACAGAGAGACAAAAATTCTAAAAACTATAGATTCGGCCTCTGTATCGCATGCATCGATAATAATGTTTATTTCAATAAGATTTTCCAAAAAATATTTAATGTACAGATTCGGCTTAGTTCCAATTTTATTTTACTCGTATGTACCTATAGATAAAGGATGTTATTTTTGCCTTTGAATATCCACTAATTAAGATTTACTTGAAATCTCAATCTGAGTAATAGAATATTGCGTAATTATTATGAATGTTGAGTTTGAAACAGAAAACAGTAGCTGTTCATAATCGTCGTAAATTAGCCAAGGGGTAATTTTCGATGCAAACGCGCTAGCTGTATATCGTGTTGAGGATTGCTATTTACTGACGTACCTAGGTCATAAAAAAATTTTTTTTGGTCTAACTTTAGTTATAAGTGTACTTTTAAAATTATCATAAGTAAAATATTATAAAATTAATGTGGTTTTGTAAAATTCGAAATAGTACCTGAAAATATTGGGCTGGTTAAACTTTTTAATCTATACATATAATAAAATTCTAACTGAGTCGAATCTGTACATTAAATATTTTTTGGTAAATCTTACTGAAATAGTCATTAGAATCGATACAGAGGCAGAATCTATAGTTTTTTTAAATTTTTGTCTATCTGTCTGGGAAAGCATCAATGTATGTATGTAGGTACATATTGAATTCACGTTTCGCTCAGTTTGTAGTGACTAGTGACCCTACCTAGTGTGCCGGCGGTCGCGCGTTCGAGTCCCATTCATTTGTGTGGTGAGCACGAATTTTTGTACTCCAGCCATGGAGTCTTTACAATATGTATATTTTTAAAGTTATATATGTGTAGTGTATCAACAATCTGGTATTCATAACACAAGCTTCGTAGCTTACCATGGAACTAGATGGCGCTGCGTGTTAATGTCCCTACATATTTATATATTATGTATGTATATACTAGATACTATAAAATTCTACTTCTTAATCTTATTAATTATATACATCTAATAAAAATCGGGATTACTATAATAACTTGTCTTACTTGCTTCTAAAAATCTATGTAAATTTTAAAATCACTTTAAAATCGATATTTAATTAATTATTCTATTATCTATAGAATATGATTATTTTTTTTAAATTAAAGTTAATAATCTAACTTGTCAAAGTTGTTCTGTATTCAGTTTAAAGCTCATTATAAGTTTGGAATATCTTTTAATATTTGACAAGCGTTTTCTTTTTAAAAGACAAATAAAAACGTAAGAAAAAATATTAAAGATGATTGCTAAGCTTAGTTTATGAATAAATCGAAAATGAAGAGTAAATAAATAAATCTATACATATAATAAAATTGTAACTAAGCCGAATCTGTACATTAAATATTTTTGGAAAATCTTATTGAAATAAACATTATTTTCGATACAGAGGCCGAATCTATAGTTTTTAGAATTTTTGTCTGTCTGTTTGTATGTTACCGCATCACAGAAAAACCACTGGAGAGATTTTGATGGAATTCGGTATGGTAATAGCTGGTTATCCGGGTCAACATATAGGATACTTCTTACCGCGGGAAAATATCTCATCTCTGAGAAAAAATACAAAAACTGCAATGTATGAGTATACTAATATGTAAAACCTAAGAATTTGATTTTTGGTCATCTGAACGCGGGCTAAGCCGCGGACAATGCTAGTCTTAACATATTTTCTTCTAACGAATAAGTATATTGATAGAATATAACTAAATTGTAATGAAGCATAAAGAAATGTAAAGAAAATCATAGAAAAGACATGTCAAGTCAGAGATCAGACGCTGGATGGCTTTACGCGCTCTCCGAGCCACGAGGGTGTAACACCTCCAAATTTTCCAGTATTTCTTAACAGAAACCTCAATAACCAAAATCGGTCTGACCCGGGACTCGAACCAAGGACCTCCACCACTAGACCACTGACACAGTTTATTCAGGTATTATTATGTAGACTAAACAGCCATATACAAATACACTATACAGGCAAGAAAAGCTGTATACAAAAGTTAGTAATATAAATTAATCTTCAATTGAATAACAATCTAACAACTGACTAAAATAAAGTGTAAAGTCTAAGTCTGAAATTATGCACGTATAATGTCGACGCAAAAGTCTCTTATATAGGGAAGTTGAACGCTGGAAGAGGATGTTTGAAAATTCAAATTCTAAAAGAGGTAAGTAATAACCGTATATGGAAATTCGGTATTCTTGCACGTAGAACATAAAAAGAACAAAAAAATCTACTTAGAGAATTTATAAGAAAAAGTTAGTTATATAATCTTTTTCAAGAACATTCTCCTAAGGAGGTAAAATCTATAAGTACTTACATAAAAAAAATTCTGAGTCGAATCGGTACATTAAACATTTTTTGGAAAATCTTATTGAAATAGTCATTATTATCGATACAGAGGCCGAATCTGTGGTTTTTAGAATTTTTGTCTGTCTGTCTGTCTGTTACCGCATAACAGAAAAACCACTGGAAGGATTTTGATGAAATTTGGTATGGCGATAGCTGGTTATCCGGGTCAACATATAGGATACTTTTTATCGCGGGAAAATGTCTCATTTTTGAGAAAAAATACAAAAACTGCAATGTAAGAGTATACTAATATGTAAAACTAAGAATTTGGTTTTTGGTCATCTGAACGCGGGCGGAGCCGCGGGCAATGCTAGTTACTAATAAAACTATGTGTTATTATGAGTATATCTAGCCTGACCATTAAAAAACAATTTCGTATTCAGTCAAATGTTCTTAATTGAGTAAATATCGAAGCTTTTAGATAATAATTACATTTCTCATTGCGTGCCTTTACTCGTCTATGTATAAGTTTATTAGGCGACATGACAATTTTTGCAATTTCACGAAAACATCAAATAAAATAATACTAGATAGATATCAAAAAACTAGTATGTAGCTGCAGGTTTACTCGTGTATTTCTATGAAAATAATATCCCAATGAATTGACCACTTTTTTGCAGTGGACATCAATTGGAGTTCTAGCGTATATTAAAATTATATATCGATAATAGAATTTTATTATATGTATAGATAGATAAAATTTACCAAAATGTATATTGAATACATATTACATATATTTTATGTTATCTCTATATATAAATAGGCAAAGACAAAACAGCGGTACTTTTTTTTTGTTAGGAAGCTGTTTTTTTTTGTTTAGTAGCTATTGACGAGCTTTAGTCTATTCAATAAAAGAATTTGGAAATAGTTTTTTGTTTTATATAATGATTATGGTCCAATATATGTAGTATATATGTACATACAAATACACACAAAATCTATCCCACGGGAACCGTATATTTTTCCGGGATGATATATAGCCTATAGCCTTCCTCAATAAATGGGATATCTAATGCATAAAGAACTTTTCAAATCGGATTAGTAGTTCCTGAGATTAGCGCGTTCAAACAAACAACCAAACAAACTCTACCTCTTTATAATATTAGTATAGATTAAAGAGAGTATGATTTTGCACTAATATTGCACGTAAAGTGAGGATGAGTCACTAGGTAGTTTAAAATTTAGTCACGAACATTGGCCAGTAATGTGAATACAGTCAACATAAACACAAATAAAAGCTTTCGCGGGATGGAAAATGATAAATTATACGATAATTTCATCAGGCGAAAGCTTTGCATGTCGACACCTGCAAGGAACATTGTAACTTATTGATTTAGCAATTTTAAATTTGAACTTTAAATGAAGTAATTCGTATTTTAATTATAGACATAGAGGGTGGACAGTATGTTTCTTTGCCAGTCGTCAGCTAAAATGGCGGACAGGCGTGACAGAGACAAAACGAATGTGCGGCCAGATGTCTTCTGATACATTCATTGAAATACGATTAATGAAAATAGATATTTATATACGCATTTTACATTTTTTATAATACTAGCGACTCACCCTCGCTTCGCTCGGATTCGTCCCTAGGTTGATTCCCCATACAAGCTTTCATCCCTATTTTCACCCTTTTAAGGGATGATTTCCGGGATAAAAAGTATCCTATGTCCTTCCCAGGGTCTCAAACTATCTTCTTACCAAATTTCATCTAAATCGGTTCAGTAGATCCAGAGATTACCCCCTACAACTTCACAAACTCACAAGATCACAAACTTACCTCTTTATAATTTTTTTATAGTATTATAATTTTCATTAATATTATATTGTTTTCAAATTAAATTTATAAATTCAAATTGAAAAAAAAAAAGTATTGGCCGCACGTTCGCTTTCTCTCTTTGTAAATTCCATGGCAGTAAGTATTTCTCTGTCTATACTCTACGTCTACGATTTTTATCAAATCTGATTTATGATATTGTTCTTGTGTATTGCTATAAAATGTAGTCACTATTATTATACGAGTAATGATGTTCTCCTGACCGATTCCGGCCACGGCGGCCAACCTCATTGAGACTAGCCAACTGCGCAGGAGATATTATAGTGCACAAGTGTACGCGCAGACACAAGTGCACTCTCTGTTCCTGTCACTCTCATACTCCGGTGGGACGACTGCTCGACACGACCGGTGAGAGTTAAGGCGCAGGACCGACGGCTTTACGTGCTCTCCGAGGCACGGGCGTAAAACACCACCAACTTCCCAACTCCGGGCGGTTACTGAGACTTACTATACAGAAAGGCTCAATAACTAAACTTGGCCCGACCTGGGACTCGAACCCAGGACCTCCGGGTGTGCAGCCGTACATGCTAGCCACTACACTACCGAGGCAGTTGAGTAATATTACTATACAGACTGTACCAGTTGACACAACAGACGATGCTCTTTCAGATTTTTAATAACTTCTTTGTGATCTTTGATTTGATATTTGATATCAAAATGTTGCCAGTAACCATAAAAGCTTATAAACGTATCTTTGAATTCATGTCACACAAAAATATAAGGTATAGAAAGAAAGCTTTCAATTTCCGTGACGAATTTCTCAATTTCAATTTTATTTTTTTAAATGAATAGTTTGTACATTCAGGACCACTTACATAAACAAACGTGTACTTTTAATCTATTGTAATATAATAAAAATACAATCTTTTTATTTGTTTGTTTTAACGCGCTAATCTCGGGAACTACTAATCAAATTTGAAAATTTCTTTTTGCATTGGATAGCCCGTTTATTGAGGAAAGCTATATGCTATATATGATTGTATCATCATACTACTTCCCAAGGGAGCGGAGCATTAATATATACTAATCTATCTGTTCCATACTAACCTTTAAAACGTACTTAGGGACAAACCCGAGCGACGCGAAAGTCAGCCGCTAGTGTAATTTTAAAAACAAATTATCCACAAGAAGTGCAAGATATTTGCTTAGAGTATAAGAGGCATACATGACAAGATTATTATTATTTATTTGCCACTAGTTTTTGCCGGCGGCTTCGCTCGTATGGTTAATTAGTCTAAGCCTAAGCCCATCCTAATGACCCAATTGTTACCTTGACAAACATCAAAATCTGTTCAGCGGTTTAAACACAAAAAATGTAACAAACAGACTGAGTTTCATTTATATGTAGTGTGTAGAACGGATTATTTAGCACTAGCCATTTATCTGTCCCTCGCCTCGCTCTGATGCCTTTTATATTTATAATTTTTTACACGTAACGCCATCTTTTCGCATTTTTTTACTAATAGTAACCTATGTGTTATTATATTAGAATTTTATTATATATAGGCAATTTATAAACTAAATCCCATCCATTTTGACGTCACGTTTGGCTCTATTTGTAGTGACCAAAAACCAAATTCTTAGGTTTTACATATTAGTATCTCTTATATTGCAAATTTTGTATTTTTTCTCAGAAATGAGACATTTTCCCGCAGTAAAAAGTATCTTATATGTTGACCCGGATAACCAGCTATCACCATACCAAATTTCATCAAAGTCCCTCCAATGCTTTTCTGTGATGCGGTAACAGACAGACAGACAAAAATTCTAAATACCATAGATTCGGTCGCTGCATCGATAATAATGATTATTTCAATAAGATTTTCCAATAATTATTTAATGTACAGATTCGGCTTAATTACAATTTTATTATATGTATAGACAATAGTAGTATGACTAAGTGCGAAACAGTGAAGCAATGGGCAATAGAAAATAGTTTTAAACGAACGATACGTACCTATATGTAATACGAAAATCACCCATTGTGTTGCGTCGGTATATAAAAATCTATGCAGTCTGTAGCCCCAAAAACATTTCCTATATAAAAACAAACCCCTGCTGAAAAGAAATTCAAGCAATGAATAATACTTTGCTTCATAATTATAAACTAAGTATAAATAAGGATTGTAAAGACTTCATAATAGGTAATAAATTTTTATTTCTTAGGTTATTATTTAGATTTCTATTAAAGAAAGCAATTGTAGAACAACTAGATAACTCCCCAGAGGGCTTAGGTATGAAACATTCTTTAATTGTTTGTTTTAGAAAACTAAAAGCTGAATGATTAAAAAATGTATGAAAAATACATATGTAAGCGTTTTTTATGTGTTCAAAATATGATATCTATGCATATAATAAAATTGTAACTAAGTCGAATGTATACATTAAATATTTTTTTGGAAAATCTTATTGAAATAGACATTATTATCGATACAGAGGCCGAATCTATAGTTTTTAGAATTTTTGTCTGTCTGTCAGTCTGTTACCGCATCACGAGAAAACCACTAGACAGATTTTGATGAAATTTGTTATGATGATAGCTGGTCATCCGGGTCAACATATAGAATACTTTTTACCGCAGAAAAATATCATTCCTGAGAAAAAATACAAAAACTGCATTGTAAGAGTATACTAATATGTAAAACCTGAGAATTTGGTTTTTGGTCATCTGAACGCGGGCGGAGCCGCGGGCAATGCTAGTTTACTTATATTTTCTAATTTGTTGTTAGTGGTACTGATTGAAACAAAAACTGCAAAGGATTGACTTATTCGAATAAATAACAGTACTCTTTTTACTCAAAATTAGTCTTTTTCTAACGTCTACACTTTTATAGGTTTTATATATATATATACTTACCCTATTTTGAACTATTACAATTAAAAAAAAAGTTTTATCACAGATTCTTTTGGTAAACTAAACATTAAGAAACAATTAAAAAATAAAACTCAAATTAATGAATACAAAAATGTCATATAAAAAATAACATTCCTAACCCCAGCCCCTTTCAGTTTTCTCCTTTGTTTTTATCATTAATTAGTAAATCTGTCGTAATAATACAAGTTCTATGAAAATTGAAATGCCTTTTACGGTTTACAAGAAATAGTAATTTAAAGATAAAACAAACATACACAAAGATAGTCAATCTAGGTTTAGTAAAAATCTAGATGATATCCAGGTCCTTCGTTCTATGGGGTTCTAAAATACTAATTAATATATACATTTAGGTGCGAAATAAAACACAAATCAGTTTATCAAAGAGATTTGATCATATTTTATTGGCATTAAACAATTCTAACATTAGCGTTTGGCCGAAGCTACTTTAAGGATATTTTGTCCCTCTCTCTCATATTAAACCTGTGCGAGACAAAGAGAAGAACTTCAATTGAGATATGAACCTTACAACTACGAATTAAAGTTCAAATTACAACTCCGTGTGAGTTGATGGGAATTTTTTTAAAACAGCATGATACAAGTTGTAGAAGGCATAAACTGATACACTGAGTATGACAACGAGGGACCCTCCGAAGACGAAACTGAGAAAGTTTCCATCGATCATGGTCGTTCCTTGGAGACTTTGGGCGTGACCTTGGAAAAGGTCCTTAGTACCAGATCCTGCTGCCTTTCTCTCTTCCATCATACGTTTCATTGACGATAGCCGCTCTTTTAACTCATCTATAGACTCTAACACGTCCTCGGACTCTGAAATGGAAATATATACCGTAAATTAATACATTTTCACTATGCTTCTAGATAATATAATAATACAATGCAATGTCTGACTTATTCAGGAAATACAAAAAAAAAACAGAACACTTTTGTTATTTTTATATTAAACACAAACTTTTCATATCTTGATATATTCTTAAAATTAAAGTAATATTTGAAACGTAAACAAACTGTGCACGAAACTCCATTACATGTATCCCAAAACGTTGACATAAAATCTACAGGGATACGAAATTAAAGCAATTTTTTACATTTCACCACGCACTTATTGCAATATCTTTAGAAAACACATAAAATTATATTATAATTACCATGAGCTTCTCTTTCAGGACTCATTTTTTAACAATATTTACTCTTTGTTTTCAATTCACAGACGTTTTTGTGCTAATGGCCGCCACGCATGCGCCTTACCCACGCTTTCTTGGGGCTATTGATCGAGCCCGGGGAAGCAATCTAGATACTAATATTTCACCTAAAATTTATTTCTGAATCATAACTGTATATGAAAATTGTAAATTAAACTTTTGTTACTACTGTAAGTAATTAAAAGTACCGAAAATTCTTTTTTAAATTCTCAAATGTTACTATATCCTATACAAGAGAATATCGATTCGATTCTAGCTCGATTCAACTAAATAATTTCATAATATGTAGATATTGGAAAATACGAATAAATTAACACAGATTTCAGAGAATTTCTTTTTGCTTATATACAAAATATGATATATTTTAGCTAAAAACTATTACATGATTTTTTTTTTAATTTCATTTTAATTATTTGTCTAATCTCATAAATTATTAGCCGAAAAAATTGCCTTCTTTTCGGCTTCAATTAAGTATGATTTTGAAGAGAAAAATACATTTTTATTTGGATAAAATATAACCAATATCACTCGTCAGTAACGAAGCTTCCTATTAATGTATGAATTTTCAAAAACCGCAGTTTCAGAGATTACAAACATACACACTTTACCTCTTTATAATATTAGTAGTATAAAGTATCTTTATAATATTAGTGTAGAATTGGCAACCATTTTTCTTTAAAAAAACTAATAGACTCTTTTTTTTTTTGGGCATTAACACACAGCACCATCTAGTTCCATGGTAAGCTACGAGGCTTGTGTTATGGATACCCGATAGTTGATACACTACACACATATGTAACTTTAAATACCCACGACTGGAGTACAAACATTCGTGCTCATCGCACAAATGAATGGTCCCAGCGGGACACGAACCCGCGACCGCTAGCACAGCAAGTAACGTCACTACAAACTGAGCCAAACGTGTCGTCGAATAGACCGTACAAAAACTTTAAATAAATCAAAATACTTAAATCATAACCTGCAAAATGTTAGTTTTAATGACTTTAAAGTTATTTAATCTTTTATTGAGCTCTATAATAAGTTAGACATACCACCTCAGCGGACTAAAGTTTTAACAACGAACATTCGTCTTAAAAACTTTCTGCTTTAGATTAGAAATAAAAAAGTTATTCTTACTCTTATCGATTTTCTTTTCCCCTACTCAGGAGTTAAAGGTGGACTAAGTATAGGACTAGTTCTCTTAGTATACCTATCCAATTCCCGTGTCACGATGTTGGTCCGAAGTGTTAATCCCCATTATTTCCTTTTATTTATTACAAAATTAACAATTTTCAAATTTCATATGTGCAAAATAAATAAATAGTAATATATGCAAAAACAAAGAGTACAAAAACCTTTAAAAAATAAAAAGAAACTACTGTTACAGAAATTTATAATGTTAATATATATATATATATATATATATATATATATATATATATATATATATACTATAACTCCTAATACAATAGTTTTATTAAATTATCTAAATTACCAATATTCCTAAATATATCCTAAAAGTGAAATTTCAACGCCATCTAGTTACATTTAATTTAACTAACCTGAGGGATTAGAACGATGTAATTCTGTGGTAAGTAAACAGATATCGCTTTAACTCACTTTAAGGCTTTCAATATTATTTCAATATTTATTTATCCCTATTGTACGTTTTGACGATCAGTATAGATTTCTCAGAAATGAGATATTTTCCCGCAGTAAAAAGTATCCTATGTGTTGACCCGGATAACCAGCTATCATCATACCAAATTTCATCAAAATCTGTCCAGTAGTTTCCTCGTGATGCGTTCACAGATAGACAGACAGACAGATAAAAATTCTAAAATCTATAGATAAGGCCTCTGTATCGATAATAATGACTACATAATTAAGATTTAAAAAAAAAATGTACAAATTCGACTCAGTTAAAATTTTATTATATGTATAAATTATATAAATTCAACTTCATTTAGGAATCCCAAAAGTTAAATGTACCTAATTTGATTGAAATAATTTTAACACTTTTGAAACAGTAATAGCTTTGAGTGTTCTGTATCTTCAATTTATCTATTCTTTGATCAAATTAGACAAATAAAAAAAATTAAAATGACTAATTTAGTTACTAATAATACTTAAAATAGTATAAATGGTAAGCACATCACTTAGAAGTAGCTAGATCGACTAAACGTTTTTTTAAATGTTCGGAGTAAACCGACTAAATTCACAGAAAATAAAATTGGAAAAGTTAATTGGATAAACTGAAAGTGCATTTTTCTATTCGATTTTTATGCGAACCCAGAAATAAGAAACAATATTAAAAAGCACTAATGGCTGATTTCACCAACGTTGCCTAAGTTTAAGGGATCCCCTAAGCATGGTTAGGGGGCTGTTAGGGGACAGTTTCTGTTTCACTGACAGTTAGGGGTCACCTAAATGTTAAAATGCCCCCTAAATATAGGTACTAGAAATACGGACTCTGACGATGGTAAAACGAAATTTAATTTTGGGGCCAGTTTAGGGGACTTTTAAGCTAGGGATCCCATACGTAGATGGTAGCTTATGGGATGTTGGTGAAATCGGACATAAGTCTGCATAAACGATAAGAAATGTAAATCATTGAAAATTTTCAATATTGTAAAAAATTTCAGAATTTTGCTTATTTACTAATTGTAGAATGAATAGTGGTAGCAGTAACTGAACTAAGTACTAAGAATGTTTTTTTCCCATAAATTATACCTATTTCTTTACCACTACCATCTTTAACCGACTTCCAAAGCGGAGGAGGTTCTATGTTCGTCTGTTTGTATGTTTTTTTATGAATGTTTTTATTTATTTTCTCCACAGGCAACGGCGTCAATATTCGATTTAATTTCATTAATTTTTTACTTAATGATTACTTAAAATCAAGTGCTAGGTAATGAAAATGATGATAATGATTTAACGAACTGATGTCTGCTCTGCCCTCCTGGTTCATTTAGGCTTATTGATATCAATATTTTTTAATTCTTTGCTCGCACTGTGGTGTATTTGGAGTTATGAAAATGATTTTTTAACACTAGGACTTTTTACTTCTTACGTGTATAAAAAATATCTGAAAACAATTTATAGCATTGAGAGATTTATTTGAGATTTTTTAATTGTTAATTTAATTGTACTTTTACATTTGTTTATATTTTCCTTAAAACTTCACATTAAAAATGTTTACAGTGGTTCTTAAGCAGGGATGTTGTGGTTCTACCAGTTTTGGTATTTTGGCCACTTTTTCGTAAACCCTTTTGAGGAATTGACCACAAAAAATATGAAAAATATTAATATCTGCTTCAAACTACTGCTTTTTTTAAATTACTGTATTGATTTTTAAGTGCAATAAAGAATAGTAATAAAATGGTAAAAACCCATTGGTTAAACCCAATGGCTAAATGTGAGATTAAATTATGACCGAAGCATACTTATCATTTGACATTTATCAGAAGCGATAGCAACTGATATAATAATTAATATATAAGTTCAAAAATTAATAACTTATGATAGTTTCTAACAATGGCACTAATCGGGATAATAAGCATAGCCTTATTCTTATTGGGTACGCTTTAATTTAATTTATTCATCAATTTTACTTAATGATCACCAATATTTGAGCTGAAATATTTCCAATATTGACATAAGGTCTCTTATAATATTTTAATGGAATTTTAAAAGTGAATGTGTTAGAATCTGGTTTTTTTTTCATAGGAAATGCCTCCGCCTATGAAGAAAGCTCAGCAGCTTTGCAAAGGTTTCCTTCTATAGTGCAAGTGGAATTCGTGGATGAACAGACTTTTGCTTGGGTTCAAAAATGTAGTGGTATAATCCTTAACAATAGATATGTGCTATCTGCAGCCAAGTGTTTCTCCGGACCGTGAGTTGTTATATCCTAACCCACTGAAGAAACAAGTTTAAAAAAACATTCCAAATAGTCAATCTAGACAATTTTTGTTATAAACTATAAAAAATAAGTTTTTTTTTTTTATTATACAGCAATAATAATATATAACTATCTATTACAAAGCAAAAAGGTATATCTTTTGTATTCTTATGTGAATGTATCTACAATTATTTCAGATTCTACAATTCACAGCTGCGTCGTATTCGCGCTGGTTCATCCACGCGTAATACTGGAGGTCAAATCGTGTATGTTGAAAGGGAAATAAACCATCCTGATTACGTCGTTGGCTATAACGATCATGACATATCAGTTGTGAGGTTGAGCAGCTTACTGGTTTATGGAGAATACGTACAAAATAGTCCAATTGCGGATCCTGCTACTGTTCTTCCTCTGGGATTCCCTGTAGTTCAGGCTGGCTGGGGATCTCTGGGCTTTGTAAGTGAATAAGAATACTATTTTAAACGTGAAAGTTTGGGTAACATAGTGAAAATGGTGATAGTGATCTATTTAAGTGGTGTCTTCTCTTTCCTCCTGGTTTATTCGGGCTTATTGATATCAATATTTTTATGTATGTGTGTTTGTGTGTATATTCATTACTCTTTCCCTCTGGAACGGCTGGTTGGATTGGGATTAAATTTAGTACACTATTACCTGAATAATAGATCTGAAGTAAAAAGATAGCGCTGTTGTACATAATATTTTAAATACAAAAGAAGCCTAGGGACGAACCCCTTATGAAGCGAGGGCTAGTCATTTGTATTAAATATTTACCAAATATTTTAAACTATTTATAAAATTTATTTACAGCTGACAGAGACACTTCAGATTGATGGAATATTTATGCTCAACAACAGTGACTGTGAGTTACCCGAAGACCCTTCGGGGCAGTCTCTATTGTGCGGAGAGAAGTACAGATTCGCAAGTACCAATCAAGACCTTGGAAGTCCCTGGTATGTGTACAATATCACCGTTGCAGTTGTGTCTTCAACCTTTAATACGAACGTCGTCGCTACGCCTGTCGCCCCTTATACTAACTGGATTTTAGAAAATGCTGTTTAAATAAAATCGTCAATAGAAGAGCCTTGTTTTGTTTTATAAAATGTTGAGGTATAAGTAATAATACACACATACATACATACATACATACATACATACATACATACATACATACATACATACATACATACATACATACATACATACACACACTTAGACATACACATACGTACATCGTACATAACACAAACTTGTAATGTCGTCTACACAGAGTCAGTAATTCTTTTTATGGACAATATATACGCTTATACAACAGGATCCCAGAAAATGTTCAAAAAGCTTATATCGCCAAATTCAAAAGAATTTTTAAAGGACGTTTGTGTGCTAAAGGCTATTATACAATTAATGATTTTATAGATGGTACGCCTTAGGAATGAACTGATCGCCTCCAGGCTATTTCAATTTTATAGAAATATTGTAATTTATAATTTAACTCTATAAAAAAAGATAATGAAATAATATTGGTCCCGCTGAGTTACTTTCGCCAGTTCTTCTCAGGTCTGAGGCTTCTTTCTTCCGAACTGGTAGTAGACTCATGACGTTCAGTAGAATATTGTAATAATTTAATGCTGAATAAAATATTTTTTATTTTATTTCAATAAATTTTATACGTTAAAAATTCAAATTAATGGTATTGGTCTAGATTTACTGTTTTTGTTTGAAATAAGTTTTTTACGTGTATAAAATTTGTTTGTGTTGCCTTAATTTTATCATCACAATATCCACAAAAAGACCTAGATTTAACTTTTCAAAAATTTAAAGATAATATTACAAATGTTTTATTGAGCAAAGCGCTGTTCAAGAGTTTCTTGTTGATGAAAATGCGTAGAATTAAGTGATATTGACTCATATGCAGGCTATCTATAAATTTATGTTAATAAAATAAATGTAACCTCTATATTT
Organism: Brenthis hecate; assembly: GCA_951806755.1. Classification (NCBI taxonomy): domain Eukaryota; kingdom Metazoa; phylum Arthropoda; class Insecta; order Lepidoptera; family Nymphalidae; genus Brenthis; species Brenthis hecate. The sequence continues at coordinate 3,489,556 of OX638273.1, read as the reverse complement.
AAAAGAGCAACTGTTGAGTTTCTCGCCGGCTCTTCTCAGCAGAACTGCTTTCCGAGCCGGTGGTAGCTTCCTCACGGACTGACTACACTGACACATTAAATTGACGATACAAAAGTACTTGTAATAAGTCTAATTGAATAAAGTTTATTTCATTTCATTTCATCCGTACAAATAATTATTGATGAAAAATAATAAATTTAATTAAATTATTAATTGGATACTTGTATACTGATGTTTTATACTGAATTTTAAGTCAAGGGTGTACAAACCTAACCTACTACCAACTCCGGGCTGCTCCAAGTATTTCGTGACAGAATAACCCAGTAACTAACAGGCCAGACCCGGAACGCGAACCCAGGAATCAGGGACTTACGATCTGCAGCCGTACATGCTAGCCACTTAACCAACAAGGCAGACCCTATGTGATAACATCAATATCAATATGGTGTAAAAGAAGTAGAATTTAATGATTAAAATAATTATTTCTAATCAGTAATCACATTGTTATCGAGATTCCAGTAGCTTAATATATCTCTTACAACGATTTTACGAGTAGGCTTAAATTAAAAACATACATTTCGGATTACAAGACCATTTATGTAAAATAACCCTCCATGCAATTTATAGACCACTTTACATTACAAAGACTGTTCGAACCTTCCCAACAAGACATCAAGCAATCAGATCAAGAACAGTGTCATGAAAACTTTAAAAATAAGTTTAAGAAAGAAAATTTAGAAATTACCTCACGATGAACTTATCCAGAATTACATAGTACTTTAGCCTTTACATAAACCTTTTTCTATATTTTAAATTAACAAATAAAAAAAAACCATTTCCATTTTTATATAGCGGTTGAATTTTTAATTCTTTGCTCGCACTATGGCGTATTAGGGATCATGAAAATGATTTCTTGGCGTATTAGGACTCTTTTAAAACAAAATTTAATTGAATTAAAAGATATTTAAAATAAACTTGTTTGATATAGAGCGTTAATATTTTAAATTTAATTTAATCTTGGCCATTATATTCGGTTCTATAGCAAACAAATATAATTAAAAAATAAAATAAATATAAAACCTTAAGGTTAAGCAAATTCAAGGGCTAACATGTACAAAAAAATTATCTAAAAACAATCTATAGCAAATGTTTTTGTATATTTTAGTAAATATACTGTGACCAGCTTTAAAATGGTATTTTGTTTTTTTTTATGGACCTTACATTAAAAATATTTAAAATGGTCCATTATAAAGGCAGTTTTTGGTTCCGCCAATTTTAGTATTTTGACATTTGAAAAATTGTCCACAAATTAATATGAAGAATTATTAATATCTGCTTCTAAAATTCAAAACAGTCAAATTCAAATGAGTTGATACACTACAAAATACTTAATTGATAAAAAACCATTTCTGGCTAAATGTGAGATTAAAGCGGAGAAAATAATAGTCAGTTTTAAAGCCGGGATTTACGTACCAAAGCGTACTTATTATTTAACATTTATCAGATATGATAGGAATCGATATAACAAATAATATATAAATTGAAAAATGTATAACTTGTAATAGTTTCTAACAATGGCACTAATCGGGATAATAAGCATAGCCTTATTTTTTGTGGGTACGCTCTATAAATTTTAGACATTAATTTTACTTAATGACCACCAACATTTCAGGCAAATAATGATCAGTGTTTTGGCAATGAGTCTACTATAATAAATTAATTGAATTTTAAACATAAATCTGTATAGTTTTTTTTTCATAGAGACTGTCTCCGCCTTTGAAGAACGCTCAGCAGCTTTGCAAAGATTTCCTTCAATAGTGCAAGTGGAATTCGTAAATGAACAGACTTTTTCTTGGGTTCAATAATGTAGTGGTATAATCCTTAACAATAAATATGTACTATCCGCAGCCAAGTGCTTCTTTGGACCGTGAGTTGTTATATCCAATAAAGTGTTAGGTTTAAAAAAAAATAACATCTCAAATAGTCAATCTAAAAAAAATTTCTTTTAAACTAGGAAAAATAAGGTTTTTTTTTTATTATAAAGCTATTTGTAACTATCTATTACCAAAACAAAAAGGGATACCTTTTGTATTTTTACGTGAATGTATCTACAATTATCTACTGTATTTCAGATCTTATAGTCCACAGTGTATGTTCAAAGGGAAATAAATCATCCAGATTACGTCGTTGGCTAAAACGATCATGACATATCAATTGTGAGGTTGAGCAGCTTACTGGTTTATGGAGAATACGTACAATTGCGGATCCTGCTACTGTTCTTCCTCTGGGATTCCCTGTAGTTCAGGCTGGCTGAGGATCTATGGGCGTCGTAGTGAATCAGATTACTATTTTAAATGTGACAGTTTGTATGTGTGTCTGGCTGTATGTTCGTTACTCTTTCACTCTGAAACGGCTGGATGGATTGGGATGAAATTTAGTACACTATGGCCTGAATGATATGAGATAGACCTGAAGTAAATCATAGGTTCGTAAAAAAGTTTCTAAAAGAAGACGCTGCTGTACATAATATTTTAAATACAATAGAAGGCTAGGGACGATCCCATAAGAAGCGCGGGGAAAGCTGCTTGTATTTAATTTTTACCAGATATTTTAATCTATTTATAAAAATGATTTACAATGGAGACAATCTCTTGAAATTGATGGAATATTTATCCTCAAGAACAGTGACTGTGATTTACCCGAAGACCCTTCGGGGCAGTCCCTATTGTACGGAGAGAAGTACAGATTCGCAAGTACCAATCAAGACCTTGGAAGTCCCTGGTATGTGTATAATATCATCGTTGCAGTTGTGTCCTCAGTCTTATATAATGGAAACGTCGTCGCTACGCCTGTCGCCCCTTATACTAACTGGATTTTAGAAAATGCTTCTTAAAATAAATCCCTTAACAGAAGCGTCTTGTTTGGTTCTATATAAATGTTTAGGTATAATGATAAGAGTTCATAAAAAAATCAAATTAATGCTATTTGTCTTGATTTATTGTTCGAAAAATGTTTTTTACGTTTATGAAATTTCTTTTGCCTTAAATTTATCATCTATATCAATAATTATTGATAAAAAATAATATATTTAATTTAATTATTAATATTTATATAAATTATCATAATAATCATGTATAAATTATTAATACTGAATTTTAAGTCAAGGGAGTACAAGCCTACTGCCGACTCCGGGCTGCTCTAAGTATTTCGTGATAGAATAGCCCAAGACCTCACGATCTGCAGCCGTACATGCTAGCCACTTAACCAACAAGGCAGCCCCTATGTAAACTTACAACATCAACATTCAACATGCTGTAAAAGTAGAATTTACTGATTAAAAATTATCTCTGGTCAATAATCACATTCTTATCGAGGTTCCAGTGGCTTAATATAGTATGTCACTTATAAATATTTTACGAGTGGTCTTAATAACACACATTTCATCATGTTTGTAATGCGATTAACTTAAATAAAATTAGTATCATATATATATATATATATATATATATATATATATATATATATATATATATATATATATATCTTGATAATAATTCAAATAATAATTAAACTTTAGTTTTTATGGTAAGAAAAAATGGCCCTACCCTTTAATGTGGAAACAAAATAAAGAAATTACTATGAACAAAGCTTCGGGACTCATTTACATATCATGCATTAATAACCCCAACTTTAATATATATTTTTTTTATTATAAGACATCTTTCAAAAACCATATTATACCTATCTGTCATAATGATATGGTTTGATTGGAATATTACGTATTTAAATATTTTTATAATGTTCAAAGTTGATCGAGAGATTTTGTTATACATCTTTCCCATTAAGAAAACGAAAACTTGGCGTAATCATTGTGTCAGGTATTTCTTGTATTTATTTATCTTAATTCCATCACTATTTCTTAAAAAAATATTTAATTATCAATACAAGAATGTATTGCAATACGTAAAAATTAATACACAAAAAATAATCAATGTATAGTAATACCGTCAAAAATTAGTTTATTATTTCAACCAACTGAGCCAAATTTGTCGTCAAAAATTGTATACCATCTTGGCTTTCTCAGAAGTAGGAACGGACAAAATGGTGTTAAAATTACCTATATCGAAAATATTCGGTTTAAATGCTTTAATTAGATTTTTCCTTTGTTGGTCGTATCGAATACATTTCATTAATAAATGATAAACATCTTCATATACTATATTAGTCTTACTATATTAGTCTTTTACGCTATCCCATAATAAAATTCGAGATCTGATTTGATAATTTCTCAATATAACTTTTTAGGGTTAATAAAGAATTCTCCCCCACCACCATAAAAAGGTGAACGGACGTAAATAACACTCCATAACACGAAATTAAAATAACACTCCATGAAATAGATTAGACCAATTTTTATTAAAAAGACTGTTCGAACCTTCCCAATAAGATATGCTTGATATCAGATTAAGAACAGTGTTATGATAACTTTAAAAATAAGTTTAATAAATTACCTCACGATGAATTTATCCGCTCGGGTTCGTCTCTACTTAGTACTTACGTTTTAACGTTTAGTATCGATTTCTCAGAGATGAGATATTTTTCCGAGGGTAAAAAGTATTTTATATGTTGACCCGGACACCCAGCTATCGTCATACTAAATTTCATCAAAATCCAGTCCAGTGGTTTTCTCGTAATGCGTTCCCAGACAGACAGACAAAAATTCTAAAACTATAGATTCGGCCTCTATATCGATATAATAATGACTATTTCAATAAGATTTTCCAAAAAATATTTAATGTACAGATTCGACTCAATTACAATTTTATTATATGTATAGATATTATTTATTATTATTTATTTTTGGGTGTGGTGCCGAGGTCGGCCCTAGCTACGTCGACCAGTTATGGTCCATTGTAGCTCCCTTTGGAATGAATTAATGTTCTCCGCTTAGTCCTGTTGACTCCAGGAACTTCCAGATTTTCTGAGCGGGGAGCATCTGTATCTCTTCTGGTTGCATAATATGCTACCCTAGATAGATACTTTTGCGGTGCATGAGTGGACCGCACGAGCAGAGGATGTGCATAGCAGTTTCCTCTGTCTCATGGCATAGTCTGCACAATATATGTATAGATAGCAAAAAATACAGATAGTACATTAAACTATTTTTAGTCATTATAGGACGAAGCTGAGTAATAAAAAGTACACATGATAACACTATTTATTTTAGTTAAACAGCTATGGATTGAATCCAATCAGTATATGAAGCAACTGACATACTGATGGCAGGGTAAGTAGCATTACCACAACCTATTCCTGAAGAGATCACACCAATTACGACATTATTATAGTACAAGGGTCCTCCAGAGTCACCAAAACAAGCATCTCGTCCACCAATATCAAGGAGACCAGCGCAGATCATATTTTCAGTAACAGGTATCTCCTCAGGAAGAGAGGCGTATCTTTCAGCACACACTGTGTTGTTGACAGTAAAAACTGATGTAACGAGGAGAACACTAGAAGCATTGCCACTCGCCTGAAAACACCAATGTTTGTTTAAAATTTTGAATAAATGATTAATTATATATGCCTATTTCTAAACAAAGCTACTCGTATATTAAATATATATAAAATATATAAATATGTTGGGACATTAACACATAACGCCATCTAGTTCCATGGTAAGCTACGAGGCTTGTGTTATGGATACCAGATAGTTGGTACACTACACATATATAGCTTTAAATACATACATAATATTATAAATATAAACGTCCATGACTGGAGTACAAACATTCGTGTTCATCACACAAATGAATACCCCCAGCGGGATTAGAACCCGCGACCGCTGGCACAGAAAGTAGGGTCACTACAAACTAGGCCAAACGTGTCGTCAAAAATATTTTTTTCAATAGGATGTGTTTGTACGATAACAGCTATTAAAACCCATTAGACTTATCTCATATAACACACGATTAAAAAGAAACCTAATAAATGTTACTTTTGCATCATTAAAAAAATAACTATTACTTCAATGTTGCATTTAATTACAAAGGCAGATAAATTATATATAAAGACTAGCATTGCCCGCGGCTCCGCCCGCGTTCAGATGACCAGAAACCAAATTCTCATTTTAGTATATCCTTACTTGCAGTTTTTGTATTTTTTCTCAGAAATGAGATATTTTTCTGCGGTAAAAAGTATCCTATATGTTGACCCGGATAACCAGCTATCACCATACCAAATTTCATCAATATCCCTTCAGCGGTTTTTCTGCGATGCGGTAACAGACAGACAGATAGACAAAAATTCTAAAAACTCTAGATTCGGCCTCTGCATTGATAATAATGTCTATTTCAATAAGATTTTCCAAAAAATATTTAATGTAAAGATTCGGCTTGGTTACAATTTTATTACTTATATATAAATATGTATATATATATATATATATATATATATAATATATATATATATATATATATATATATATATATATATATATATATATATATATATATATATATATATATGTATATAGATTAAATTAAATACCGAAGTGAATCCCCAACCAGCGTAAGTTACTGGTAAGTTATCGGGAATAACTGTTCCTTGACGGATGATGCTAGCTTGCTGTACAACAGGAGTGTAAATCAAAGGAGTGGTCAGTCTGACCACGCTTAAGTCTCCTTCACTACCAAGTGAACCAAAAGATTCATGGTTAAAAGCAACTTGAACGTAGGCGATAACACCGCCGACATTGCGAGTGCTGCTTCCAGCTCGAATGCGACGTAGCTCAGGCCTGTAATAGCTGTTGAAATAGGAAAACTTATTAGCTTTTGCCAGTTGGTGTCGTGGGTAACCCATTACCCAGCTTTCGCATTTTCTTATAATCCCTCCACGACCGCGGACACGCCGGCGTGTCAGTTAACAATAGATTTCTTAGAATTTTAATTAATTTCTTAGAAATTTACCTGGAAGTGTTATTTTAATAAATATTAAAAAAAAAATTATGTGAAAGCGTGCAGAACGTACACTCTTTATTGATTACATGCCATTCTATTATGACAATCTTATATTACTTTTGTTGTTGACCAACTTTTAGCAAGTGTTTAGCAGAATTGAACAGCGATAAAAAATATATTCACTGCAGTAGAACATAAGGCTTTAATTGCGTTGTAAATATTTTCCTTTTTTATTAGTAACGAATAAAATCTTTATCAACTCTCCTATCTCCAATCATTATAGCTTGTGATCTAATTAATATTATTATGTAGATTGGAACTTGTTAACAACTTTTGATATCAAAATCATTTATAACCGGTACCTATATATATATATATATATATATATATATATATATATATATATATATATATATATATATATATATATATATATATATATATATATATATATTCTTCAAACACATTTTTTAAACGCGTTTTACTGATATTTACAAGTAATATTCTGTTCTAGTTTATAAATGGAAAAGTCATGCCAAGTAATGCTAAATCCGGGATCTTCTAAGGGTGGGTGTTCCCCAAGGATATATTTTTGATACTTTTTATTTTAGCGTTAGGTACATAAATGACCTATTTATTTAAAAAAAAAGTGATAAAGTATTCTTTGATAACTTTAATTCAGTAACTTTTAAATTTACCTGTTTGATATCATAGTTTACTTACTTTGCACAAGGAAAATCAAATGTATTAAATTTACATTATATAATATTAAAATGCAAGTTGTCCGATTGTATTAATAAAATAATTAGATATTTAAAACTTTTTAAATTAGATTTACAAACGTTAATCTTACCTTAATTTTATATTTAACATATTTAATTGATAGATAAAAAATGAGGCAATTTTAGATTTTATAAACAAAATAACAAATGCGGTGACCAATATAAAGGAAACTAACTGGAAAAAATAGTGGTAAAACAACATTCCAGAGAGAGATTAGGCATAGGATCAAAGGCTTTACATATACTCCAAGTGGTCTATTACCGTCAGCTTCTTAAATATGGATGGCTCAAAAGAGAGTTTTTCACAGAAAATACAGAACACCCTGTACACTTTATATGGGACCCAAGGGAACAGGAATCGGTCACCTCTTCCAAATCATCAATAAGATTAAACACTTACCTTCCAGAAAAACATTGAGCGGCAGACAAGATATAAGACCTTGTAAGAACGCTACCAGCACAAGATTGAGACCATATCTGAGAGAAGATATTCTGGAACTCCACTTGAACTATTGAGGGGTAGTCTTCTACCCTCGTGGGGTTACCGCCTACAATGCGGCTAGAGGCGGAACCTGATTGGGCTCCTGAAAAATATAAAAAAATAATCGTTAAAAATTTGACGTATTAAAATATAGACGTATGTTTGTTACGTCTTAGCGACCCAAGTTCTCAACCAATTGTATTGATACCTGAAAATGTCTATAATATAGAAATGGATAAAAGTTAATTATTTCAGCCCTTCAAGCTGTTTTCGTAGGATATAAGCATATTTTAATAGTTATGCAAATTGGCGTCATCAATAAAGAAATGTGTCTCAATCACTTCAAAAATATTGGAGTTACTCGATTCTAAAAACAATATTATTTTTGCTTATTTTTTCGCAACACTCAATATAAATAGATGATTATCAACTAACAAAGCTATATATATATATATATATATATATATATATATATATATATATATAAAGCTATATATACATGTATATATGTATATATAGACATATATACATATATATATATATATATATATATATATATATATAACCTTATATTACAGAGGCCTTGATAAAGACATGTACCTGCAAAGAGGGCCAAAGCTAAGATCCAGAAGGAGGCCATTCCGCTACTCGAAGCTGTATGTCATCACCAAAAAATACATATGTATTACTTTTAAATACACAACCTAATCTTTATAATGGCAATTTTAGAAGATTGCTGCAATGATCAGTAATAAATTTAATGATAAAGAGGCATAAACGTAAAATTATTATGTAATCGAGTCAATTGACTTCTATTTGTCTTACTGCTTAGTGCTGTTGTCATACTTAGGTATGGATGGTAACACTATGATTCAGCCTGATCTGAAAGATCAAATTGTCACTTCACTACTCGATTGACACTAAAAAAATTCAGCTAGTTTAAAATTCTGTAAGGCCTGCTAATTTGTTTTTATTAGTAATTAACAGAGTTATCTTATTTACTATTAAGTTAATTATCATTATTATGTTGACAACTGTACGAGTATTAGAATATATAAAGCATGTTTCAGACATGTTATTTTGAAATATTATTTTTGCTAAAAAACCTTACACACTGTCCACTACGCGACAATATTTTCCTTTAAACTTAGTAAATTTATTATGTTTAATACCTACTATGGAAACGTCGGTGTGGGAGTAAAACCAGCACTTGCCCGAGTTAATATTTCTTTTCTTTATAACTATGTAAACTTTGTATAATCACATTGTTTTGAATGAATGAATCACGTTGTAATATATAAAATCCGGACGATAATAAAATAATATGGTTCGGTTGAGCCGATCTTACGATAGAACCAGGAGTTTAATAGTGCAATTCTTTAATGGCCACTAATTATTATCGTTGAGTTTGGTTGGTCTCATTTGATACGCTCTGACGAGTCCTTTTCTTAGTAAAAATGTGTTTTAAACATATTTATATTGTTATGATAGTTTTTGAACACTAATATATTATAATAAGTTTTAAAATTCTCCAGGCAATTTTTGACATTCAAAAGTCCAGTGATTACACTAACAGCTTTATATGCCCTCTGAAACATGGAAGAGTAACACCGTTAATTCCCCAGTTCTGGTTATAACTGAGAACGATTTCATAAAAAAAAAACCTTTAACCTGATTGGGATTCGATCCTAAGATCTTCGGATCTCACAAACGATTCGGACGACAGAGATCTGACAGCCGTAAATGCGAGCTACCAATGAACGAGGAGTATGAATGGTAAGTAACAGATATAGATGATAAAGCAAATCGAGTAATTTTAGTACTTTGCCTGTGAGTTTTAATGTTGTCGCCACAATCATTTCATTACATGACCGCAAGGGTCCTTCATGGTACTGTAATTTGGGAGTCAAAGTCGCTTCTGAATATAACAATTTTATATGCTCGTTCAGTGGTAAATAATTTGGTGTCTTTTACGAACATCTTGTAGACAATTCTCGCTCCCATGGAGAGTCTCCGTCAAGTGCAGAGGACTGTGAGACTCACACTCACTATATCTTAAAACTCTACAACGCCCTAGGGAATAGAGCTTGAACTATCTGAGATATGTAATGTCGGTAGAGATAGGGCATAGAGCATATTTTGGCTATATTGAATGCGAAAATCTCAATAATCAATCAAGTAAAGTAGGTACTAGTCGATTTGTTAAAATTAAAAATTGACACATTTTTGATTACATATGTATAAATATCGATCGCTCATTCCGTGGTTATTCATACACTGACTGATTCACGTCGCACAAATAGATGCGCGTACGCACCGAGCGCATGCCATTTTTAGTGGCATGATATGCGGTGCAAATAGAATGAGTTTAATTAGCGCTTGTGCAATTATTGCTATTGAGCGTTCGATGCTTTTCTTTTTATATCTTGGTACTAGAAAATGCAGTTAAAAAAAAATCTAACATTTTCAAGAGGTGTCTTAAAGACGTTGTGTTTTATTGTTGAGTTGAGTTTTATTAAAAGAAAACTTTCAATATATTTTGTTAACATATTATAAGAATGATTTCTATAATAATTACTTAAAATTTTAGACGTTCTATAGGTATAGGTACCTACATATTTCTATAGGGTTATTAGAAATCACATAAAAGATATATGTCTACTGTCTTATAGAGGAATCTCATATACTTCTATATGACAATAAAATTTTAAGTAAGAACAGTATTTTCAATTTTCTATAAACCCTGGCTCCGCGTTTAATAGCCATAAGATTTTTGTCACATAAAAACTTTGTATTCCCTTTTTAAAGATCCAATGCTGGGTACCTCCCTGGGCCTCCCTTCAATTTTGATGGGGTTTAAGCCACAGTCTACGCTACCCAAATGCGGGTTGGCGGACTTCACATCTTTCGAAAACCTGCTGGTTTCTCTCTGATATGCAGGTTTCCTCACCGTAGCAGAGGGTAAAAGTTTTGAGACCGACTTCAATAAAGAGGTATTAAATTCAGTTGTATATTTTTGTGTATGAATTATGATATCTTCGTCGTTTGAAAAATCGATTCAATTCAATTCAATTTTATTATTCAATGGCTTCTAGGAGTGCAGTTCGGGCACCATTTACTTCGCCAATGTCGCGTAGAATATAAAAGACACGTTTTATATAGAATAACCGGTATAAAATAGAAAATTGTAAATCGATTTTCCTGATTTTTAGTGACGTCTCAAAACTAATAATTATTTCAGTCTACCCATAAAAATTAAACTTAAAGTAATGTGAAGGAAAAGAGAAATGGTACCAAATACTATTCTACCTATATAAAGCATTCCAAACGGGGGAAGAATAAAAAAATAAAATTATGAATAACCGGAAAAGGCGATTTTATTTAAACTGGAAAACTAAATGTTACGCAAGCAAACCCGCAAAAATTACCTGGTACGTAAAATTTATTGATTATTCTATACTTTCTAGAATCTTACGAAATAACGATTAAAACTAAACCGACTTTGTATATCGCTTCTGTTGATTATTTATATTGTGTTTACAGATATTTTATCAATTTTTTATGCCCGTTCATAAAAAATTTAATTTTTTTTAGATAAAAAATGTTATCGAATTTTAGATTAACAATTGTAACTATTAATTTAGTTTACTTATGTTCATGTTAAACTATATTTATTAATACAAAGAAAGACCTTTATCGGGGTTGTTATTTTTATGGACACTATATACATAATAATGTATGTACGTATGTATACATTTTTACAACAGTATATTAGAGAACCTTTAAAAGGATGGTTAGGATTGAAATAAAGAATTATAGTGTGTTAAATAATGTGCCTTTAATACTACAAAATGTTTAACTATACTTAATATTATAAATGCGAAAGTAACTGTTTGTTTGTTTGTTTGGTTGTTTGTTACCTTTTCACAACTAAACGACTAAGCCGATTTGATGAAAATTTTGTATAGAGATAGTTTGAATCCCTGGGAAGAACATAGGATATTTTTACCCCGGAAATCATTCCTTAAGGCTTAAGGGCGTGAAAAATGGGAAGTCTGTATGGGGACTCAAACATTTCTCAAGTAAGGAATACAACACATACGAGTAATACCTATGTATATATAGTCTATCTATTCCATACTAATTGTCAAAACATACCTTAGGACGAACACGAGCTAACCGAGGGTGAATTCTCTAGTGTCTATATAAATAAAAATAAATATTTACCTGTATATGTATACTCTTTGCATATCTAAACATTCTAATTGTGACGAAATTTTGGTAAATCGTTCTGAGTACGCCCAGGTTACTGGCCCAAAAAAGTTTATAATTTTTTTAAATATATATATATTATATATATATATATATATATATATATATATATATATATATATATATATATATATATATATATATATATATATACAAGAATTGCTTGTTTAAAGATATAAGATACACAGATAAGATAGCTAAACAATACGTGGTTATAAAAAGCTATTTCTGTTGAGATATTTTAATAAAACTTTTTTTTTATAATTTAGACCATAACCACAAACTCAATATAATAAAAAAAAAATTGCATCATTGTTTCTGTTATTTGTTATTAGTTGATATAGATTATAAAATATGTGAAAAAAGCTTGAATGACTTATCACTTAAGATAAAAATGAACCACGTAACGCATCTCTATATCAATAATTACGACATTTGATATACTAATAATGTTTCAGACCGTCAATCTGTTTATTTATATCGTATTAAGCCAGGTGTGGGCGTCTTAGCCACGGTATGCGAACTGTCGAGGATCAAACATATGATAGATGCTTACACGAGTTACTTTATATTGAAAGGTAAACTGGGTTAGTTATGTTGGCTTCGATTTACGATGTAATTTTAAATGTACTTTGCACATTTACGTTCATGACATGCAAAACTAAAAGTATCCACAACAGCTCAGAATTATAACTCCTACATCCTTAAGTGCATACATTCAATTTTCTCCAATTGGAGTATTCAAAAATTAGAGTAGAGAGATTCTAAATTATTCTTCATCTACTTGCTTGCTTGTTGTTATTAGTAGTAGTTTATAGTTGACTAGCATTGCCCGCGGCTCCGCCCGCGTTCAGATGACTAAAAACCAAACACTTAGGTTTTACATATTAGTATACTCTTACAATGCAGTTTTTGTATTTTTTCTCAGAAATGAGATATTTTCCCGCGGTAAAAAGTATCCTATATGTTGACCCGGATAACCAGCTATCATCGTATCAAATTTCATCAAAATCTATCTAATGGTTTTCTCGTGATGCGGTAACAGACAGAAAGACAGACAGACAGACAAAAAATTAAAAAACTATAGATTCGGACTCTGTATCGATAATAATATCTATTTCAATTACATTTTCTGAAAAATATTTAATGTACAGATTCGACTTAGTTACAATTTTATTATACGAGTATGTATAGATTACCTGTACATACAACTAGAACCGTTTCCTGCACAAAAACTTTCTATTAAAGACAAGACACAAAAATTGCCCGACTAATATTGCTAATGCTGTAAAATATATTTCAGTTTTCCTGCCATATAAATAAAATCTAAGTTTACCTAAAAATATAAGGTCTGATGAAGAAAAGTTCTCGAGATCTTTCGGATTTTTAAAAAACTGCGAAAATGTCCAAAATTATGGTTTCATTTAGAATGTCAAATATTGTCGTAAATCTAAGAAAATATTATAAAATACTTCCTGCTTAGATATTACTTATGGCACATTTGTAACAAGGTTTTAAATAGTGGGTGGCTGTAGAAGGTATTTACGAGTAGGTAATCCATTCTTACATATTATTTTATAAAAAAAAATTGTCGAAGTAAAAATTTCAGTTTAAGTTTGAGAAGCTACCGGTTGATTAATATGCTATTAGTGCTATAACCTCTAAGCAACTAGGCAGTTTTATTTAAAAAAACGTGTGTGTGTACTTAAGTACGCACGTAAGAAGTTATACCTATTCCTTTGGCGTAACAGAACAAAAATAACTAAGTAAATTTATCCCGTATGTATATACATATATGTATACATAACTCTCTGTTTATAAAAGGAATGATAAGTTAATAAAATAATTAAATAAGGCTAGGCATATTAGATATATTACAATCATATATTTATAGAATATCATTTAAGGAAAGAATATAATATTATATATCACTAGCATTGCCCGCGGCTCCGCCCGCGTTCAGATGACCAAAAACCAAATTCTTATGTTTTACATATTAGTATAGTCTTACATTGCAGTTTTTGTATTTTTTCTCAGAAATGAGATATTTTCCCGCGATAAAAAGTATCCTATATGTTGATCCGGATAACCAGCTATCACCATACCAAATTTCGTGAAAATCCCTCCAGTGGTTTATCCGTGATGCGGTAACAGACAGACAGACAAAAATTCTAAAAACTATAGATTCGGCTTCTATATCGATAATAATGTCTATTTAAATAAGATTTTCCAAAGAATGTTCAATGTACAGATTCGGCTTGGTTACAATTTTATTATAAGTATAGATTTGTCAGACAATAACAACGGTTACCATGGCAACATACAGCTATCAGCTAACTTCATCGTGTCGCTTTCAGCTTACTTCATCATATCTCTTTTTAGCTGTCGGCATGCGCGCGCATCGTAAAAATTTTACTCTCATATTTTTTCCAAACATCCCAAAAGAAGTAATAAATTCAACAAATTAGTTTATCTTTATTTTATAACAATACGCTTTTCTAATCTATTGATATACAAACAAATACAATCTTTTTAATTATAACATCGTTGAAACACGATGGCACGTTGTCACTGGCTTTTGAAATCACTTTGGAAATAGATTGCGCTCGACGACCGGCATGCACTGTTCTGTCAACGTTCACTACGCGAAAAGGGATCAGAGCTAACAGCCACATCACTCACATGCAGGGCTGCTGCGTGGAACACCTGTGTGAAGATGCTCTTCATCTATACTAATATTATAAAGAGGTAAAGTTTGTGATATTGTGAGTTTGCGACGTTGTAGGGGGTAATCTCTGGATCTACTGAACCGATTTAGATGAAATTTGGTAAGGAGATAGTTTGAGACCCTGGGATAGGACATAGGATACTTTACTTTTACTATATCCCGGAAATCATCCCGTAAGGGAGTGAAAATGGGGATGAAAATTTGTATTGGTATTGTGTATATATAAAAGTGTGTATTGGAAGCAAGCTAGGGTAGACGAAGCCGAGCGAAGCGAGGGTGAGTCGCTAGTATGTTATAAATGGCTGAAAATGAATGAAAACTTTGGATGTTAAGAAATTAACTTGATGTCATGCTGGTTGTTCTGTCATATCAGCAACATATCTATCTATTGAACTGAGGAACCATTCAATTTCTTTTATATACGTGTAAGAATTTTACGTACCTAAATAGCTAAAAGTGGGTACAGTACGATTTTTTATCAATTGAAATTCTTCAATATAATATTAGGAAGTGCGCGTGTGATTCTTGTTCTCCTAAACGGCTAGACTGATTTTGATAATGTTATGTATATGTGTTTTTGGAGTAATCTAGGTTCTTAGCTATAGGTTGGATCAGTCAGATGGCGTTATTGTCAAGATCCACATTTTTTTTTAATATTTCGACTAAACGAGGCAAACAAACAACATCTGCTAATCGGGTCTGCTAGTATTATAGTATAGATTAAATATAGAATATGAAATGAAAAGCTAAATATGTAAATTAAAGCTTTTAAAGTTGCATTTTTATTACTCGTGCGCAAATAGATGTTTTTAAAATTATTATAAAGAGAAAAAAAAGCTAAAGCAATAATTTAAAAAAAAATATTGCAATCATTTCAACACAGGCGTTTCACAAAAACTTTAATTTTATAAAAATTTAAAAGGATAATGTGATAACATGAATTCATACTAAAGTAACAGATAAATTTTAAAATATTTTTGTTATTAAATAAAATAATAATCAACCTGAGTAAGATTTTTTATGCATTTTAGTATCAGCTCTAATAAGACGAGATTTTTACAGTTGCAACTTAGTCTGTGGACTGGAGACTGTGTATTTTGTATCTAGGTACTTGTATTGTTGTATCGTGTACTGTATCTAGGTATTTTCTATGGGCTATAACTTAAGAATCGATAAAATATTAAGAGATTGTTAGTTCCTATACCCCATAATAGTAAGTATAAAAAAATATAAGTTTTAGAATATGCTAGCCCTGATATTTGCAGGTAGATGATATGCGTGGCGCCATCTATTCCGGGGCGCATTAATCAACAGAATGCACGATTTATTAAGATCTGACGACGCGAAGTATGCGTCGATGTTCTGTTACATGACAACTAGGAATTTGGATAGTTATTTTGAATTGAACAATATTTTATAATGAACTAGCATTGCCCGCGGCTCCGCCCGCGTTCAGATGATTAAAAACCAAATTCTTAGGTTTTACATATTAGTATACTCTTACATTGCAGTTTTTGCATTTTTTCTCAAAAATGAGATATTTCCGGTAAAAAGTATCCTAGTCAGTCATTCAGTGGTTTTTCTGTGATGCGGTAACAGACAGACAGACAGACGAATATTCTAAAAACTATAGATTCGGCCTCTGTATCGATAATAATGTTTATTTCAATAAGAATTTCCAAAAAATATTTAATGTACAGATTCGGCTTAGTTACAATTTTATTATATTTTAATAATTTCCATTTATATCCGCAAATGATTCATGGTTGGTTAAGATTTTTATAGACTCCTCTACACATATTTTTAACACATCCTTTTAGTTCTACATCTTTTGAAACGAAAATGAAGCGAAAATTCGCTTTTCTTTATATTATAAAACGCTACAAAATATCATTATTACTCTATTTTACTTTCATGGAATGATAAGAAGATGCCAGTACCGGTATAGGTTTAAGTGATGACAGTTATCTTCATCTAATTAGCATTTATCTTCTTAAAAATCACAGGAAAGAAATTCTTCACAGTGAGTGAGTCACTCAGTATTATTTTTACCTATACTTTTTACAGATCGGTTTTCACGAAAACGAAAGGAAATGCGAAAAATGAAATTATTACATAAAGGCTGTCTGCCTCAATCTCACTTTACTCAATCTGACTAATTCTTACGATACTCTACGAATCTTGTTTAATATAACGCGAATATATAAAATTCAAATTGAATCTTTCTTTTACACGAAATTCCTCAACCACATAACAAGCCTATTTATAAGTTAGTTTGGTTTTAAATGGATTTTTTACGCATACTTGTAGATTTTTTTGTAAACAAAACGTTTTTTTCTATTGTAAGTTATACAAACCCCATAGTAGGGCAGGCTTAGAAAGACTTCCTCGTAACTACCATACAATCACGGATTTACGAAGAAACGTATACTATGCTGTAGAGACGGCACCTGCCCGCCGTTTGATAAAAAGCGCGAGACGGCGCCGCGTATATGATTACTGGCTGAACATGCGAGTAGAAAAGTGTTAGTACTTGAATTATAAAAATAATTAATTAGGTATATCTGGAATTAAAAGCACACTCGATTAAATGTGTTCTAAAATAATTCATTAAACAATAATTTTAGTAATGTGAGATAATTTATATTTATTTCTAAACCTACGAGTACCTTGCCTATTTTAAATTGGTATCAAGATTTTCTTTTTACTTTTATAGAGTAACATGTCTCTTTACAATTTCAGTTGTGACATGAATTGGATGTATACATTAAATGTGTCAATAACGCTATATTCAAAGATGTTAGGCAATTTTATTTGACCACAGTAAGGTAAAACTGTAGTACCACCCCTATCACAACCTTGGACATTGTTGTTGGATATTGAAGCAGCGGTATGCACAACAACTTGAATAATAGATATTTACATATATATAAATAAAAGTTTCAAGTCTAACGATTTAAACACTCTTAAGAGTTACAATTGCTGACTGAATCAGTCCTCAATCTCCGCATTTTTACGTACGTAGGCACGTACTCTTACTTGTACCTTACTTAGTAATTTATTGTTTTACAATTCCTAACTTTTAGGATCCCTTACTAAAATTTAAATAAAATTAAAACTATGCATATTCATACTAAATCATTTAAATGCACTTTCAAACACTTTGAAAGAGCTTGTGGAAGTCGTTTTTTTTTTGTATGCATGTATTCAGCCCTTTTTACCGTCCCACTGCTGGGGGTGGGCCTCCCTTTAATACGAGAGGGATCAGGCCATAGTCCACCACGTTGGCCAAGTGCGGGTTGGCGGACTTCACATATCTTTCGAAAACTTGCTCAGACATGCAGGTTTCCTCACGATATTTTCCTTCACCGTAAGGCAAGTGGTAATCATGCTAGAAATAATTCGCACATGAAAATATCAGAGGTGTGAGACCCGGTATTTGTATGCATCACTCGGTTTTCCAAGCGAGCGCGTTACCACTGGGCTACCACTTTTTTTTAATTGAGTTAAAACTCTTTTCGACACAACAGTACATTCAGTTAAACCGCCACACAGCGGCGCGTACAGCATAGCTACTTAATTGTTATCGGCTCTTGAGCTTGCGACGAGACGCCGACTTGTTCTTTATAAAACTCAAATTAATACACATCAAATGTTCTTATGGCGTGTGCTGTTTTCTTATTATTGTATATAAATCTGAGTAACTATAAATAAAATAACAGCGTCCGTTTTTCTTGCATCTTCACTTGAGCAGATAAAGTAAAAAATAGGTAGGTAGTGACCCCTTATCTTTTTTAATGAGTTTTCTACGCCAACAGTATTATATAATATATCCAAAGTTAAAGTGATGATGATGATGTTCTCCTAGCCGATTCCGGCCACGGCGGCCAATCTCATTGAGACTAGCCAACTGCGCAGGAGATATTATAGTGCACAAGTGTACGCGCAGACACAACGTGCACTCTCTGTTCCTGTCACTCTCATACTCTGGTGGGACGACTGCTCGACACGACCGATGAGAGTTAAGGCGCAGGACCGACGGCTTTACGTGCTCTCCGAGGCACGGGGGTGAAACACCGCCAACTTCCCAACTCCGGGCTGTTACTGAGACTTACTATACAGAAAGACTCAATAACTAAACTTGTGCAGCCGTACTTGCTAGCCACTACACCACCGAGGCAGTTAAAGTAATATATACTTAAATATCTAATAATAAAATACAGGTGACGCAGAGAAGATAATTTCAAAATAAACGCGCCTTATTTGGACTCATAATTATTTATTAGCACCAACAATTGTATGTTTAGTATAACTCGCTAATATTCGATTTGATAAAGGATACAAAATACCAGAGGGATACTTTTACTTACCTGGAAAGAAAAGAAAGGAGTCGAGAAAAAGGATTAAAAGATACGGCAAAAAGGATAGAAAAACAACTTTATCAATTTTAATAGAAAGACTAACAAAAAAAATTTGTTCGAAAATCTACATAATTTGTTGGCTCACTATTACAAGGTTCTATGTTACAATTTTAGTACTTATTTAGTTATTATTGCTACAAGGTTCTATGTGTCATTAGCTACAGTTTTGCAAAAACAAACCACTAGATAGCGGCACTTTAACTACAAAATATTCAATTTTACATAGTTCTGTGTTGTTTTTTTACGATAACAAAATAACGAAGTTCTATGTAAAAATTACTAAACTTCATTAAAATTAGCATAGAACCTTGTAATAGTAAGCTAACGAATTATGTTACAGTAAATGTAGGAAAATTTCAGGAAATTACTTAGTACGTGTTACTACGAGTTCTGTATAATGTTTTCTAAAATTTACTAAATCAGGAGCAAACAATACAACTGCTGATACTAATGTAATATGAACAAATCGCAAACAAAATTAATAGATAAGATTGTGTGTTTGCTTGGGAGAAAATTTTCTAAGAAATTCCAAATGTACAATTTTTTTGGCTTACAATCTCCTTTGTAATAAAATTGTTTTTGGTCATAGTGGATATATATATATATATATATATATATATATATATATATATATATATATATATATATATATATATATATATATATATATATATATATATATATAATTTTAACATATTGAAGATTTTTAGATATTTTCTCGTTCTTTACTTGGTTCGTAAAAGACTGGATTTAAAAAACAGTTAGTCTTAATATTAAAATCAAATAAAAATAAAAAATATATCAAAAGTATAGGCTTAAGATCCTCGATCTACGTGCTTCTATATAAATTCACCTTCACTTGGGTAATTAAATAAATAAATAAAATAAATAGCTTGAGACTAAATATCCCAACCCACATAGCACCATCTAGTTCCATGGTAAGCTACGAGGCTTGTGTTATGGATACCAGATAGTTGATACATACATACATATTATTAAAAAGAAACACGCATGACTGGAGTACAAACATTCGTTCTCATCACACAAATGAATGCACTCAGCGGTACTCGAACCCGCGACCGCTGGCACAGCAAGTAGGGTCACTACAAACTGAGCCAAACGTGTCGTCAAAATTGTGGACAATACAAAAATACACAAGGCAAGCGATGCTGCAGGCAGTGCCTTATCATTACTACATATTGTAAATGGAAATATTATGAGTTTTTGTTTTGTCTTTACTTCACGGAAAACTATTTTTCCGACTATTTCCTGATTATATATTATTATTTTTTTTGTTAATTTTCCCCGACATTTCCAATTCTTAACAACAAATATGGCCACGGGAAAGGCTAAGGTTTTTATATCTCAAAAGTCATAGTTATTATTGTCATATATAAAATATTATGAAATATAAGAAAATATCATATGAATTTACGTGTTTTTTTGCATAGAGATAGTTTTTGGGATACTTTTTATCCTCGTAAGTCAAAGAATCTCTATGGTATGATAGTTGATTGTAAAAAATGTAGGCCTACTACAGTGTAATATGAATGTAGATTATAAATCATGAAAATTTCTGTGTTAAGCAGAATAAGACCCATATTTCCTTCTATAATTACGAGCTAGTAATTAGCCAGTGACCTAGGTCCAGACGTTAATGCTTTGGAACGCGTGTGCGCAGGAATGCGGACGTCGCCGGGTGCAGTCACATGGCAAATTCATTATTTAAGCAAACAGTTTTAATTATTGTTATGTATACAAATCAGTGAGCAACTGGCTTAAAAATTTGCGAACATACTAAAATTATGATTCTTTGAAGATGGTTTGAAAAGTTGTATTAAATATTTTTACTTATAATAAATAACAATACACAAGAAAAATAAAGCCTTTATTGCGCCATATTTTAAAATATTTTAAACTGAATTTTAATTGAAATTTCTTTATTATATAGAATACTAGCAAATCACTCTTGGTCTGCTCGAGTTCGTCGCTTGATCCGTTTTAACGGTTAGTATAGATTTCTTAGAAATCAGATATTGTCCCGCAGTAAAAATTATCCTAAATTTTTTACCCACATAACCAGCTATCATCATACCAAAATTCATCAAAATCTGTCCAGTGATTTTAATTCAATAATACAAAATGATATTTTCTTAGATTTACGCGAATATTTACAATAATATTTTCATTCAATATATATTTGGACAACATATTTGGAAAAAAATTCGTTATCTAAAAAATCTCAACAAACAAACTTACCGCTACGTGATGATCATGAACCTACGTCAGCTAACTCAAACAAGGTATTATAACATAAGTCCGACATGTTACACCTTATCTACAAAGACAATAATATTTAAAAAATTCTTTAAATCTTTACAAATACTCGTATCGTTATCTTAAATATCCAAATGTCTATAACAAATAAAAACTTTTTAACAAAAAAATAAAAACCGACTTCAAACAAAAGCACTAAAAAGTAAAAAATAACTGATTGGTAGTTTTCATTTACTATACATACCTAATCAAATATTTTCGAAGTCGGTGTGCTTTGCTTTGTATGGGCTGGCACCGATTTCGAAAATATTTGATTAGGTATGTATTTAATAGGTAGGCTTTAATTACTTAGCCAAAGCACACCGACTTCGAAAATATTTGATTAGGTATGTATAGTAAATGAAAACTACCAATCAGTTATTTTTCACTTTTTAGTGCTTTTGTTTGAAGTCGGTTTTTATTTTTTTGTTAAAAAGTTTTTATTTTTCCCTTTTTAGTGTAGACAGTAGTAGCAAAGTAAGGATTCTAACGTGTTAGGCTTGTCAAATCAAACAAAATAAGCCCAAACTCAAAGTATCTACTATTAGCCGTTGAAGAGTTCCACCTATCCACCTTCTGGCCTTGCCATCAGATCAAGTCAACAACACTGAAGCACTGTACTATCAAGTATCAACGGAAATAGAAATACTTGCAAAGTTTCAAGTCAATATGACAATTAGAAGTAGGTTAAATTCCTCATTAGTTGTTTTTCCACCCTTAGGGGTGGTATTTTTTTTTTGAAATTTAAATGGGACCAATCTGGAAGTATACCCTTTCAAACAAAACAAAAATTGTCCAAATCGGTTAATAAATGACGGAGTTCTGAGGTAACAAACATAAAAAAAAAAAAACATACAGTCGAATTGAGAACCTCCTCCTTTTTGAAGTCGGTTGAAAAGCATTATTAGGAGCATTTGTATGAAGGAAAATGTTTTAGAAGTAAATATTTTTTTGATATTATCCTACATCATATGAAACAAAAAAAGCACATAAAAGAATATTTTTAGACATATTTACTAAATAAAAATAGATTTTCTTTTAATATAAATGACTAGCAACTCACCCTCGCTCCGCTCGGGTTCGTCCCAAGTTACATATGAGATATTTTTCCGCAGTAAAAAGACCCGGATAACTATTATCATACCAAATTTCATCAAAATCCGTCCAGTAGTTTTCTCGCGATGCTTTCCCAGACAAACAGACAGACAAAAATTCTAAAAACTATAAATTCGGCCTCTGTATCGATAATGACTATTTCATTATGATCTATGACTATTTCATTATGATCTTCCCAAAAACATTTAATATACACATTCGACTCAGAATTTTATTATATGTATAGATGAGTATTTTTACGTGGTAAGAATGAAAAGAAAATTTAAAGTTTTATGAACTGTTCGTTTATTAAAATACCCTGACAACAAATATCACAATCACTCTGAACCAAAAAATCACATAATATAATAACTATGAAAGTATACAAAAATATTAACATATGTTTCAAGTTCAAGAAAAAAAGAATTTGGAACAAAATAACAATTTTGAACTATCTTCCCTTACAAAATAATTCTATAATAATAAACTACAATTAAAAATACCTTACATTAAAATTACAATGTTAACAACAATGTAACTTCATACAAAATCTGTCAAAAATAAAGTATCTAGTTTGACTGTAGGACTGTGCCAAGTACTTACCTAGTTAGGGACAAGATATGTACAATTTTATAAACGTAAAGTTGTATATTCATTTTGAAGAAATATCAGTAACATTGCTAGGGAAGAAAATCGGGGACTCAACGGTGTATTGGGAATAGGCAGATCTATCGAGCA
This sequence comes from Brenthis hecate, assembly GCA_951806755.1. Lineage (NCBI taxonomy): Eukaryota > Metazoa > Arthropoda > Insecta > Lepidoptera > Nymphalidae > Brenthis > Brenthis hecate. The sequence continues at coordinate 3,465,764 of OX638273.1, read as the reverse complement.
ACTTTATTATATTCTGCAATAATTGACTTTGTTCCATCAACAAATTATTTAAATGCTTCATCTCTTGATCTATTTTCTTCAAATTGAACGTGGTATGATCAATTTTTTCTTGCATTCCTCTAATTTCAATATTAAAGTTTTGGTCGTTTGATTGATTTTCATTTTTAAATTTCGATGCATACTTATTCTTGTACAGCATTTCCTTTACTGATCTGCCTGATTTCAATTTATTTATTTGGGCCAATTCATACGCAGCCATCATTATATCAGTTGGCAACCTCTTTTCGTGAGGATTCAAAGGTTTCACGCTCAATATAACCTTTCCAGCTTCGGGAGATACTAACGCTGTTCTGTATATAAATTTCTGTAAACACTTAGGCAGCCAAGTGTTAAACATGCCCACTTCAACGAATAAAATAAGTTTTGTTTGACGAACAAGCTTAGACAGACCTGCTGTTTTTCTAAGACCTTGGATATCATGAACCGCAATACCTACTAATAAATTCATTAATATGATAGTAACAAACATAAGGAAGAGAATAAAAATTAATTGGCAAGATAATTCTGATATTAATGGAGGATCATCGAGAATTGGATCGTTTATTAATATGTTTAAATTAAGTTCACCTACCATCATAGATAACGTGCTGATGAACCCCATCAAAGGGTTTGAGAACATCTCCTCGTTAGGAAATACGACACAAAAGCATATAGTAAAACCAAGTAACAAACAAATGTACGCCAATAATAATTTTAAAAATTCAGTCAACACTTTCTGATACATAGCGACATAATCACCAAACATAGGAAGCTGACCCATCATTAACATTAAATTCGTCCATGCCCCAAGAACAGCGTAACCTCCTACATGATTTTGCCATCCATATTCCTTTTGTATATTGTACAAGGAAAATACAGAAAGGAGGACAAACCATTCCATTAAATTTTCAAAACTTGTAAAGTACTGATACATACTTGAGTAGCCAGTTATACCTGCTAGTTTTCGTACTATTTCAAATGCAGTAATACCTATCAACACCCACCTCTCGAATTCTATAGGATTATCTTCTAATATATCACCAAGCAATGACTGTTTTTGACAGAGTTCATTGGGTACACCATATTTTTTTGAATTAACGCCATCACAGGTTTTAACCACTGCTGTCAGTGCATATATAGATAAGAACGAAACAAACAGGAAGCAAAATATTAATCGCGCTAAGTAAAATTTTCGTATCTTGCGCCACTTCATAAAAAGAAACGCTGAACACAATGGATGTTGTAAAATATCTTTTTGGCCTTCATCAATCAAACTGTTTAAATATGTGATTTCACGAGGATAAGAATATTTCAGAAGTTTACCAAAATCGAATTCAATTTGCACTTCTTCATTACTTTCTATGGATCTACTTAATGAAATTCCACTATCCAAATTATTTCTCAATATACTTAAGGACTTTGGTGTCTTTCTAACTATAACGTTTAACGCAGAATGGCCTTTCTTTGATTTTGATGTAACATCTGCGCCTAAAATAATCAAAGTTTCCACACATTGTGTTAGACCATCCATAGCAGCCAAATGTAAAGGAGAATAACCGTATTCATCTTTTTTATTAGTGTGAGCACCCCAACTAACTAGCATTTCAATGATATCACAAGCGCGTTCAGAATTACATATAGCAGCATGTAAAGGCGTTCGCTTATCATGATCTTCTGCATTAGGATCTGCATTTCCATCACGCAAAAGTACTTCGACACATTCTATACTCGAACATCTAGCGGCTAAATGAAGAGCAGTAAATCCTCGATAATTTCTAATATTCGCTTGAGCACCTTCAGATAATAAAAGTTCAATGCACTCAGCATAACCTCTTGAAGCCGCCAAATGCAAAGCCGTACATTCTTTATCTCTTTGTTTTGTTGATCCCTTTACACTTAATTTAGTTTCTTTCAACAAGAAAGCAAGACATCTTAAAGCACCGAGCTCTGCAGCTAAGTGTAATGCATTGAGTCCTTCTGAAGTAGCGTAACTGGGATCAACACCTTTTTCTATGAATAATTCCATGCATTCTAAAGCATCATTTCTTACAGCACAGTGAACTAGATTATCTTCGCATCCAGCTCGTTGTACCACTGCATGCAACGAGGCACCATGAGCTACCAATACTTCAGCTACTTCAAGAGAGTTTCCAAATGCAGCACAATGTAAAGGAGCAAAGTATTTAGGAGCGTAATCAACATCGGCACCTACAGACAATAAATACGTTACAGATCTGCTAGCACCGCTAAAAGCGGATAAGTGAAGAGCAGTCAGTCCTGCCGGTTCCGAATAGTGAATATCAGCGCCCGCTTCCACGATAGGTGGTAATAGCTCATCTCTTGTAAGAAACGCTGCCCATAATAAAGTTAAATTAACGACAACTTCTGGAGCCGAAGAAATGTGCTCTTCAATATTATCAGATGTGATTAGGCCACATTCCACATCATCAAAGAATCTTACAGCTCCTAATGTATACGCTTTTTCACAGAGAGATCTCCTTATCATGTCTTCTGTTAACCTGGCCTCAGGGTCCGGTGCCATAATGTCAAAACTGTGGTACATATTTGATCCATCTTCCGCTGGCGGTGAAGGGCCGACAAACAAGTATTCTTTAGCCTTTCCATGTTCTGACGCTGATTCCAATAAATCAATGTTTCGGACATGTTTAAATATGCCTTTCAGTGGAAATTCTTCAGGTTCCTTTGACCGTGAACTATAGCTTCTTGTTAAACGAGATCTATTTGTAGAAGGGGTTGGTGTTTGTAGGGGTGAAGGCCACCCCATTTCGCGATAACCGAAGTTGTCCATGGTTGGACGACGACTGACTGAACTTTAGATATTATCTTATCATGTCACACAAGACAACGAGATCTTGTTTGACGAGGTGATATATTGCGCTATTTTTAATGAGCGTAATTAGTAAAGCAAATTTTTGATGTAATAAAATATGGAATAATAATTAGTAAGAATTAAATAAAGTTTAAGACAATGGAATTGATTATTATTACATATATTCACTATTCAGTAATTTTTATTTTTTATTTATGGTACTTGAAAGGGTGCAACGATGTAGTTATTACTCAAACTATTTTTTAGTAATCTATTATCCACTTTCGAACCATATAATATCATCATTTTTATAAATAATATTCAATAATTTGCAATTACATACTTTGTTTCTTATCGCCTAATAATAATTTATTATTATTGACAAATGCTAAATTTCTGTGTTATATCATAGTGTCGTGGAAAGGTTTTATATTTATTTATAACCAAATAATATTTACGGTCTTGTTAAATTAAGTAAGTAACAATGAATCAGACGTGAGGAGGTAAAATTCTTTATTATTCTCCAATGTGATAAGAAAACAACGCTGATTTGTTTCCTGTAGTCAAATTCTAAGACTTAATTGGAATTTCATTTGACAAAGAAACAAAGTCTAGTAATTTTGGTAACCATGCGATAGCATTTTTTATTGAAACAGGTTAAATAAAACTATCTTTTCGGATTTTTTCGCGGGTTTATTTGGAATTTTTTTTTTGGTTCCCGACGTTGTCACGACGTTGGACAGTCTCTCTCGTGACCATGATTGCTATAAAGCATTCGAAACGTCGGGAACCAAAAATCCAAATAAATCCGCGACAAAATCCGAAAAGATAGTTTTTTTTTAAATGTCAAATATTCGCGTAAATCTAAGAAAGTATTATGTAAAACAGGTTAATGAATATTCTAAATATCCTAAACTAGGACGACCAAGACGAGATCTAGGAAGGAGGAAAAAAAAATATTAAAAAAATCACTTATTTTTTTATAGTTCTTGCATGCTTTAAGCTCTATATGTGGAAGTTGAATTCATTATGTTACACAATTTCTACAGTCTCACTATCGAATTTTTTCAATTATTGATTGATATTTTCAAGCGGTATTTATTCCATAAGCAACTAAATTTTTAAGTTATGTATTATTTACTTGAATTGAAAATATGCTTAACATACCTACTTTATACTAATATTATAAACAGACAGAGTTTGCTTTATTCAAATAGACTTATTACACTTTAGCTTGTTTCTTTGTTTGTTTGAACGCGCTAATCTCAAGAACTAGTAATCAGATTTAAAAAATTCTGTTTGCATTAGATAGCCCGTTTATTGAGGAATAATATAGGTTATATATCATCATGCCCTATAAACCCAAAGGAGCGGAGCAGTAATCATAAATGTGAAGAAATCAGGCAGACTTCCATACATTATATGATTACTGTAAAACTGATGTTTATAATATAATGTTTGACGACACGTTTGGCTCAGTGTGTAGTGGACCTACTTGCTGTGCCAGCGGTCGCGGGTTTGAGTCCCGCTGGGGGCATTCATTTGTGTGATGAGCACGAATGTTTGTACTTCAGTCATGGGTGTTTAATAAGTTAAGTTTATATATGTGTAGTGTATCAACTATCTGGTTTCCATAACAAGCCTCGTAGCTTACCATGGAACTAGATGGTGTTGTATGTTAATGTCCCAACATATATAATCAAATTTAACGCAGGTGAAACCGCGGGGCACAGATAGTCTAATATATTATTTTAAATTACCTGGTACAACCAGAATGCGGTCATTTTTTTAATGTCATTTTCACAACTAATTCATCACAGATTTTCATGACTAAAAACATCAATCTTACCTTCACTTTCTTAGAACTGTACCATTTATTCAGTAATTTAATAACAAATATTCATATAAGCGCTCTTCACACTGAAGACCGTCTAGACCATTTTTAATTGCCTCATTAGTCTAGCGGCTAGCATTTATGGCTGCATATCCGGGGTCCTGGGTTCGAGGGTCGGGTCGGCCCAAGTATTAAGGATTTCTATCAACAAAACCTCAGTAGTGCACACGATGCCTTGCGTAGTTGGCTAGTGTCAATGAACTTAGCGCCCCTTTAGTCAAAATTGATAAAAAAGCAAATTTTTTAATTTAGTACTGTATATTAAATTAATTATATATTTTACTAACTACAGCTCGTGGATCTTTAAGTAATCATTACAATATATTGATACACATAAGAATACCACTCCGACCGAGCTTCTGACCGAGCTTCTGACCGAGCTGACTGACTTCAAAAAGGTAGCCAATTCGATTTTATGTTCTTGTGTGTAGAGTCTAAAAGTAGATTGTATATTATTATTTTTTTTTTCTAAAATATGGTTTCAAGGTAATGTTATTTTAAAATTATATAAAAAAAACTGCATTTTGTATGAAGATACCATAACGAGAACGTTCATCGCACTGACAGTATGTCAACCCGTGTACAATGAGAGAATATACATATATAAATATTTGTCTTCATATAATCCCTTTGTAGCGTTGACAGATTGTTTGTCACATCAAATAGTACCTGTGCAGGGCCTTGACCTTTGTGATAGTAGTCAATAAGATTCATTTTTAATTAAAATAACCTATAACCATTTTTTTTCTCTTTTTAATTACAATTAGTTTATCAGAAAAAAATAAAAAATATTAAGCTATGTATGTATGTAATAAGAAGATTAGAAATTAAACTTTCTAATAATTGTTTTTAAATGAAAGTATGTTTTCGGCTTACTTATATCGCAATTTTATTTTTTATTTTTGTTCTCGACGTTTCTAATGCTTTACAGCGATCATGAGTTACCAAATTTCAGTCATGTAGCTCCCAATATTTTTCAAGTAAAAGAGCTGTGACATACGGACAGAGGGCCAGATGGACAAACGGACATGACGAAACTATAAGTGTGTCTTATTTTAGCAATTTCGCAACAGAACCGTAAAAACTAAAAATGCCCAAACGTACTCTTTGAGTCACACTAATATCATCTAATATGTTGCATATATAAGATGTTTTTATTTTACGTAAAGAAGATAATTTTACAAAAAAAACCCCGCTATTTCCTTTGTAAGAGAGAGAGACAAAAAAAAGCACAGTGCTTATTCCCTCTCGCTCTATGCTTTCCAAAGCAATATGATTTAATTAATATAATAATATGATTTGGGGTTCTGCCAGTATCTGCCTCGACCTTACGATCAAACGAACTATCCATTTAAACGTAATGTAGCGGAAAACTAAGCACATTACACGCGTTATTAATACTCTTAAAATAAACAGTAATTTAATTTTTGTTTGTCAAATAAACCTATAAATATGTCTAATTAATATTTAGTTCAGTGATGCAAGAGTTCTCCTTTTCACTTTCTCGTTGGTCTAGTGGTTAGCATATATGGCTGTAGAGCTTGAGGTTCCGGGTTTGAGTTCTGGGTCGAACCAAGTATTTATTTGGCGTTTACTAACTTTTTACAAAATTCTCAGAAAATGTCTGGAGTTGGGAAGTTGATGATGCTATACCCCCGTTTCTTGATAACACGTGTAGCGTCGGTACTGCGCCTGAATTCTCATGTCATATCTAATTGTCTTCCCACCGGAGCATGAGAATGACTGGAATAATGAAAGTGAAAGGAATAGAGAGTGCAGATTGTGTTTCCGCACATATTTGACGACTCGTTTGGCTCAGTTTCTAGTGACCCTACTTGCTGTAACATCGGTCGCGGGTTCGAGTCCCGCTGGGGGCATTCATTTATATGATGAGCACGAATGTTTGTACTCCAGTCATGGGTGTTTATATTTACAATACGTACGTATTTAAAGTTATATATGTGTAGTGTATCAACTATCTGGTGTCCATAACACAGGCCTCGTAGCTTACCATGGAACTAGATGGTGCCGTGTGTTAATGTCCCAACATAGGTATCTATTATTAAAACTATTATTAAACTTACATAATTGTGCTTTATAAAACCTCCTGCGTATATAGCTAATCTCAATGAATTGTCCGTCGTGGCCGAAATCAGTCTGCAGAGCATTACTATCCATTTTCTTTATTATTATTTCTCTTTTAAGAGTTTCAGCGATTATTTTAATATATGACAAAAGAAACAATATATTTAACAATATTAAATATGAATTTCATAATCAAACCGCTATTTTGTTTGACATCAGAAATACACTTGCAAAAAATTATGGGTCTAAATTCTTAGTGACATCGTAATTATAAAAATATTTGAGACAATTTAACTAATAATTATCTATACTTATAATAAAATTGTAACTAAACCGAATCTGTACATTAAATATTTTTTGGAAAATCTTATTGATATAAACATAAACATTATTATCGATACAGAGGCCGAATCTATAGCTTTTAGAATTTTTGTCTGTCTGTCTGTCTGTTACCGCATCACAGAAAAACCACTGGAGGGATTTTCATGAAATTCGGTATGGTGATGGCTGGGTATCCGGGTCAACATATAGGATACTTTTTACTGCGGGAAAATATCTCATTTCTGAGAAAAAATACAAAAACTGCAATGTAAGAGTATACTAATATGTGAAACCTAAGACTTTGTTTTTTGGACATCTGAACGCGGGCGGAGCCGCGGGCAGTGCTAGTATAGATATATTTGGCAATTATTGTCATATTATGTAATTAAATTCAATTTTTTTATTTCGTGGCTTCTAGGAGTGCCAGTTGGGCCGTCATATGTAATAAGACTCAACTTAAAAACACGGAAACAGATTATAACAGGCACGATGTGAAAGCTTTTGATAGCCAAGGAACATGTCATACCTAATTAGAACCATAATTATGGTCTTCACCCTTTATAACGTCATGTAGAGTTCACTCTCTAGACACCGTATCAACGACAGCCTAACGGGATTGATCGACCACGACATCGAATTGAGGACCGAGGCTTGATCCGTTATATAATGTCTGTACATTCATATAAGCCGAAGGGTAGATAATCAAAATGAAATATTATCCTACTAATATTATAAACGCGAAAGTTTGTAAGAATGTATGTATAGATGTATGTGTGTTATTCTTTCACGCAAAAACTATTATATTGATTTTGATGAAACTTTACAATAATATAGCTCATACATCAGAATAACACATAGACTACTTTTTATCCGGGAAAAATGTACGGTTCCCGTGGGATAGATTTGTTTTCGTTTTTCTAGAGGCGAACCTGAGCGAAGCGTGGGAGAGCCGCTAGTATTTAATAATGTTATCTTTATTAAGAGGCTTTTATACCATACGGTGTGTGTGTGTGAGAGCCCACAAAGAATCTAATCGAAAACTTTGAGAGAAGCACTAAAAACCTCATATATTTTAACCGTTTTCTTACGAATAAGGGAAGAAAACTATTATGATGATGATGATGTTCTCCTAGCCGATTCCGGCCACGGCGGCCAATCTCAATGAGATTAGCCAACTGTGCAGGAGATATTATGGTGCTCAAGTGTACGCGCAGACACAAGTGCACTCGCTATTCCTGTCACTCTCATACTCCGGTGGGACGACCACTCGACACGACCGGTGAGAGTTAAGGCGCAGGACCGACGGCTTTACGTGCTCTCCGAGGCACGGGGGTAAAACAACGCCAACTTCCCAACTTCGGGCTGTAACTGAGACTTACTATACAGGAAGACTCAATAACTAAACTTGGCCCGACCCGGGACTCGAACCCAGGACCTCCGGGTGTGCAGCCGTACATGCTAGCCACTACACCACCGAGGCAGTTAAACTATTATAAAATCCTAGTATCTATTTAAGTAACACTTAAATTAAGTAGTGCTTCCCTCAAATTCTGATTCTGTGCAGGCGCCATGAGCTGATAATCGTCCTCTACAACAGGACCTACATGTGGTGAAAGTTGTGACTAGGCTAATTAAATATTTAAACCTGCCCAGATCTCAGTTTAAATTAATTTTTATATTTAAACGAACTTTTATAAGAATATGTAAATCGTAAGGAAGCTCCCAACGGCTCGGAAGGCAGTTTTGCTAAAAGAGCCGGTGGTAAACATAAAACATTTTTCTCCGCAAAGTAACCCGTGACCAAATACAACACTCTGCTATTTGATATGTTATGGATAACCAAGTGTGATGTGACGTCAATAATTTGAAATTTCCCAAACGAGCATCGAACCTCCTCTTTTGTGTAACCCAATCTACCAATGGGTCACAGGGTCATTTATTAAAACGATCATCCTATATATGAATCAACAAAAACTGTTCGCCATAATATTTACGAGTGTTAACTGAAATGAAGCAGATGCATGAAGGACAATCAAACAAACAAAGCAACGTACAAAGCTAATAAATCATTCTTATATATAGCTTTAACACTTTGATGTTTTCTCTGTACTTTGAATTATATTTAGGTATTCTCGAAATTCGACACAGAAATGCATTTTTTAAAACAACTTTAATACACTGGAGTTCTCAAATCGCATTTTTTCATCCAATAGTCCAAAAGTAGGGTATAGATTATAGACCTACCAACTTATCTGTGAAGTGACAGAATTTGGAACTACAGTCGCCAAATTGTCATTTTTATTCCAGTTTGCATTATTTTTACAAGCGTTTTCGCTACGAATGACCGATTTTCTATATTTATAAAGGCCGATTTTTCAATCGCCAGTAAAATTTTACTCAAGAGATAAGTAGTCCGTTCTCATTTGCAGCTCATATAAGATATCATAGAGAATGTGCTACTTTTATACATATAATAAAATTCTAACTAAGTCGAATCTGTACATTAAATATTTTTTGGAAAATCTTATTGAAATAGACATTATTATCGATACAGAGCCCGAATCTATAGTTTTAAGAATTTTTGTCTGTCTGTCTGACTGTCTGTTACCGCATCACGAGAAAACCACTGGACAGATTTTAATGAAATTTGGTATGATGATAGCTGGTTAACCGGGTTAACATATAGGATAATTTTTACCGCGGAAAAATATCTTATTTCTGAGAAAAAATACAAAAACTGCAATGTACTAATATGTAAAACCTAACAATTTGGTTTTTGGTCATCTGAACGCGGGCGGAGCCGCGGGCAATGCTAGTATACCTATATATCTTAGCGTTTTAAATCGGCCTAAATTACATGTCTGTAGGCTTTTTAAATTTCACAAGATACGTTTAATTATTCAGAATAGGAAACCTGATTCACTTAAAATTTTGTGTACATATCTGTCCAAAAACCTATATTTAGCGCTGCGCCTATACTTGTGCACTATAATGTCTTCTGTGCAGTTGGCTTGTTGCAATACTTAAAATACAGAAAATATGCAAAGTATGGTAAAATATGTAGTATTAAATATAACATATTCCATTAAAATAACAATAATTATATTATGTACAAACTACAAACAATAAACATAAATAAGGGAATTTGATTAGATTGATCGTCACTTACAAGAAATTTGTATGACGATAAGATTCGTTTCAGAGAAATCTGAACTTAATAAAGCTTTAATTAGGTCAAATTAATTAAGCTTTGTCCACACTATGCGTCGTGATAATTAAGCTTAATATTTTTTTAAGCACTCGAAAACTTTATTTAATACTAGCATTGCCCGCGGCTCCGCCCGCGTTCAGATGATCAAAAAGAAAATTCTGAGGTTTTACATATAAGTTTACTTTTACTATGCAGTTTCTGTATTTTTTCTCAGAATTGAGATATTTTCTCGCGGTAAAAAGTATCCTATATGTTGACCCGGATAACCAGCTATCATCATACCAAATTTCATCAAAATCTGTCCAGTGGTGTTCTCGTGATGCGGTAACAGACAGACAGACAGACAGACAGACAGACAGACAGAAAGACAGACAGACAGACGAAAATTCTAAAAACTATAGATTGGGCATCTATATCGATAATAATGTCTATTTCAATTAGATTTTCCAAAAAAATATCTAATGTACAGATTCGACTTAGTTACAATTTTATTATATATATAGAATACGTTAGGTATTTGACAGATCAGTTGACATACTTTGAATAAACTATAAAAATGCGATAACCCCATATAATACATTTTGTATTTTTACGGGACATTGGCGAAGTAATTTGTACTCTACTGGCTCGCCTTGAAGCCATTAACAAGAGTTTTTTTTATGGTACTCAGGGCACGCTTTAAAGCCATTTTTTTGGTACTCAGTGATAAACGAGCAGGCAGCCGACCTGATGGAAAGCAGTACGTGTCGCCCATAACACCTACGGTTCATGCACTTAGGTTTTACGTAATAAAACTGCAGAACGGTACGTTGTCACTGTGAGGACTAAGATGATATGCCTCTTGTCTGTAATTGCGCTGGCTACCTTATCCTTCAAACCGGAACACGACAATGCAATCATTGTTGCTTGGCGGGAGAATTAGATAAGGGGGTGGTACCAATCCAGTCGGACTCCTTAGGTTTGATAGAGTCCTATCACCGGTAAAATAATTGAATTCAATTGTCATTTTGTACAACAATAGCAAATACGTCAAATATTTATTGCTTTCAAAGCCTAGTGGCTACTAGTGGTGATCTAAACTTATAGTTAATGAAAACTAATCGAATTTTCAACTAACTGTCAATGAAAGTCCCGTCAAAATCGGCCCAGCCGTTTCGGAGATTAGTCGGAACAAACAGACAGACAGACAGATAGACAAAAATTTTTAAAATTGTGTTTTTCTTATAAATCTCTTATATATAGTAAAAAGCTGTTATTTTGACATTACAAACAGACACTTCAATTTTATTTATTTGTATAGATAAAATTATGCCACTTAGTCTGAGATACATCGTCGTTACTAACCAAAGAAGTCCCGAACAACCCTCTAAGCCTCACATACATAGACAGTAATTTTGCGTTTATTTTCTTTGAAAGGTAACTTACCTTTTGAACCATTTTTTTATGTAAAATAACGTGTTAAATTTTTATGTTTTTGATAATATGACCTTTTAAATGTATGATTTTGACATTAGTATTTGAGTTTATTTGCTTAATTTTTGTATCGAAGTCATATTTAATTTTTAGCTCTTATCCAATATGCATGTGATGGCGGACGGATAATTAATATAATTAATAAATATAATTAAAAAACTTAATTTATACAATAAAGAAAAAATCGAAAAAAATCGATTTACTATCGAAAAGTTATGGCATAGTTTAGGCAAAAAAAATACCTTTTTTTAAGTCGATCAAAAGTTAACTGCTCAATAGATAATGGGCTACTGTCTATGTAATTGTACGTACATCTGCCTGTACAGCCCCAAGAGTGAATGCGTTCCAACAAACACGGTACTTCAAGCTTGAGTTAGTCACTTATATTGATAAAATACTATCTGTCTGTCGCTTAAAATAACCTAATTGTGTCGGCCAATTCATTATAAATTATATAGTGGTTATTATCTGTATATCTGTATATGTGTGTAAATTTACATGTGAAGAGTGCCGCAGTTCTCTGTCCCATATAGGTATAATTAAGACTAATATGGAGTTCGAGAGTTCGATTCCTGTTTGCAGCTAAATGGTTATATATTTATTATTTAATCTTATCAGCAGTAAATTTAGAAAGAAAAGGGATCTTCATGGAGAATGTGAGATGTAATTTTCCTCGATTTAATATGAGAAAAATAAGTATTATTAATTATTATAAACTCGGTATAAAATTTGAATTAAATTATTCTAATTCAGGGGTTTTCGACCACTTTTCAAGGATTTTGATATACTTCCAACCTAAATAAGATATGTATAAGATTCTACAATGATTATAATCGATAATAGAAAATAGACATATTTAAGTGTTACATCACGTGGTTTGTGTATGTCATTTCTATATAGTTAAGTTGTCCAATTTCTTACGATAGCGGTTATAAAATGACATATTTTCTAACATGCGACATTGTCAAAGGAAATTGTGCTCAATTAGAGCCCTAAAAGCGATAAAACTTAAAATAGACTAGAATCTTGTTTAACAACTGATAATTTATAACTCACAAAATCTCAAATATAACCATAATTTTCCAAAAATCGTTAAACCAGTGAAAGCTTTAACACGAGTAATTAATTCTCAAATTGGGTCTCAATAAAACCGAGAAAGCCAACGCACGTGTGTAAAGCTGTTATAAACTGTTTTTAATTCCATATTAAGGAGCAAAAGAAACAATCGATTGTAAATCGATTTCCAATCAAGGCTCGACATCCCGACTTCACCAAGTATTAACTTTAATACCAAAACCTAAGGCATATTCACAATTCATCGTTAAATAAAAAAATAATCCAACAATGTCAAAATATATTTTATTTAAACAAAATTTTACTAGCATTTTTGTGAATTATTATTAGCAGTTTTTTAAATCAAAAAATAGTTAGGTCTTTAATAGGTGTCTAATATTAGATCTAGTGTTATTCCAGCTCTTAGTCTATATGTGTACTAATTTTCATCCAAATCCATCCAGCCGTTTTAGCATTAAGGACAAACAAACATACATACAAACATTCGTATTTATGCTTTAGAATCTATAATCCAATTATCTATCCAGCCGCTTTAGCGTTAAGGACAAACAAACATACATACAAACATTCGTATTTATGCTTTAGCATCTATAATCCAATTAATAATAATTCATGAAAATTTATTTATATATGTCGATTCTTTCCAATAAATTCGTGTTTTTATTGATTCAACGGATAAAACAATATATCTTAAATATACAAAAACACGAGCTTGTTGTTGTATATTTAAAATATTATAATATTTACCATTTGTAAGATTTGTATGCTATAGAGTGATATACCTACATAAAAAAGAACAATAAATACTTCCCAAGGAGGGTTGACGTCAGGCAGGCGTGAGGCGGCCGGTCGTAAAACTTTTGCCAAATCCTATCAGCGGTACAGAAGATCCCAAGTGATTTGGGAAATGGGCAGGGAGAAGAAGAAGAAGAAGAATTAATACTGCGAGTCAACACGAATTGTATCTCATCAGACCATTCTTAAAACATACTTCAAGCAAAAGCAAGCAAAGCAAATGATTTATTAACTCAGATAAAGAAAATTCATTTTTATTACATTTTTCATATTTATTCACAGTTTTTTCCTTATGAAGTAAAGAAGGAAAGGGCACAATATGTAAGTATTAGTGGAAGACTGATTACGTTATCACTAATCGCGTATTTATTTAACACACAGTATTAAGGAAAAAATAAAAATGACCGATTTTTGCCACGGCAGAGAATCTCACTGAACTAGTTATTTACGCAGAAGATATTATAATGCACAAGTGTGCTCGCAAAACGTGTGCGATGAGATGAATCCGACACGACCGGTGTGATCCGGTGCAGGACCAATAGCTTTACATGCTCTCCGTGGCATGGGGATGAGAAACTTCCAACTTTCCGACTCGCAATTAAGAATTTCTTACAGAAAAGCTCAACAAATGGTCCAATGCGAGACGCTAGAACACCGAGGCACTTTTATGGTGATCATTACTGATGTTAGCATGGCAACAACCATAGGGTTGCTCCAACAGTCCACTCTGCTATCAAACCAGTATCAGGATAGATCGCATAGATGTAAATGCATATAAAATTTTATTCCTAAATATTTTTTCTGTTATTTTGTAATCAAAAATTATTCCACTCTCAATGTGATGCAGTCCTTAAGTAAAGCTATAGTAAATAAATCTCGCGATTGGCTGCCCATAAAACCCCATTGTTAGGCACGTGCCGAGACTTGCCGCTGCTATTACGATGTTTATTTCATTCCGTTTTAAGTAAAACTATGTTGAATAAACTCTTAAACATAATTTGAAGTTTTCATTATAAACATTTACATTTGATGTTTTATGAAATGCTAGCAGCTATGTATCTATAAGTACGTATAATATAAACGTTACTGTGTTTGTTGATTTATGCCACTTTCACGCAGAAACAAATTATCAATATTGGATTTGGCTAAACGGCTTCATTTTTTTACTACTTATATCATACTAGCGACTCACCCGCGCTCCGCTCGGGTTCGTCCCTGCTTACGTTTTAACGTTTAGTATAGATTTCTCAGAAATGATATATTTTCTCGCAATAAAAAGTATCCTATATGTTGACCCGGGTAACCAGCTATCATCATACCAAATTTCATCAAAATCCGTCTAGTGGTTTTTCCGTGATGCGGTAACAGACAGACAGACAGACAGACAGACGGACAGACAAAAATTCTAAAAAGTATAGATTCGGCTTCTGTATCGATAATAAAGTCTATTACAATAAGATTTTCCAAAAAACATTTAATGTACAGATTCGGCTTAGTTACAATTTATTATATGTATAGATATGGAGTGCTTTTCGCAATATATCAGTATGTTGTTAGTTTATATCCAAAAGAAAGTTTCATTATATTTTTGTTTTTCGTAACGTCATTAATATCATTTGTCTTATTAACTATTATCACTTTTCAAAACATTTTCTTCTACAGTAGGTTTTTTTAAATAAAATATCATCTAAAACCAAGTTTACCTCTATTTCTAAACTCTCTCTCGTTCTCTCTCACTCGTTCTTGTAACTGCAAGATTAAAACCAACTTAAAATCAACTACAACTTGATTGGTACTTTTATTCATAATGTTCATTATTGTACTTAAAACAATTATAAATAATCTTGATAGTAATGGTAAATTATAGCTTCTAGCCAGCCCACATCACAATTATGCATTTTAAATATTATACTATCCATACTAATATTATAAATGTGAAAATGTGTTTGTTTGTCTTTCTTTCACGTTGAAACGGCTTGGCGGATTGGCGTGATTTTTTGTGTGGAGATAGTTGGAAGTCTGGAGAGTGATATAGGCTATTTTTTACCGCGGGACATTATCTCTTTCACACAGGAAAATACGTTTTAATACAATTCAAAAAATTATTTATAATCAGAATTACTTGAAACTTTTTATTAATACTCTTCAATACAATAAATTAAATACGTGTTCTAGCATTTTCCGAAATTCATCCCGTAATGGGGTAAAACAGCGGATGAAAGTTTGTATGAAACCTACCTTTTTAGAGTTTTTTTTTTGTAGTTTTAGCGCGAATTTTCCATAAAATTAAGTACATAATAATATATGCAATCTGTGTTTCTGCGATATCATTTTTTACGCCACTAGGCGCAAAAGCAAAATGTAAAATATGTTATAGCAATAAAATTTAATAAGATAATGAGGATTAATCTATACATATAATAAAATTGTAATTAAGCCGAATCTGTACATTAAATTTTTTTTGGAAAATCCTATTAAAATAGTCATTATTAACGATAAAGAGGCCGAATCTATAGTTTTTAGAATTTTTGTCTGTCTGTCTGTCTGTGATCGCATCACGAGAAAATCACTAGACAGATTTTGATGAAATTTGGTATGATAATAGCTGATAATCCGGGTCAACATATAGGATATTTATACTGCACGTAAATATCTCATCTCTGAGAAATCTATACTAACCGTAAAACGTTAGTTAATAAAATATAACAGTAAACACTATTTCATATAACGATTTTAATAAATATAATCATCAATCCTTAACATAACATAGAAATATAATAAAGCAACTATATTGCATGTTGCAGTAACTAAGAACTGTGTAATCAGTTATAGAACGTTAATTAAATTTTATAGATTCATATCCGTACAGTGGCTAACATGAGATCCAACATACTTATAATTTAGCAATAAAGTACCTATTGCTAGAAATGCAAACGTGCATATCGGTCAGTTTATAACATTTTCACGACTAAACCGATTTTGATGAATTTGTATTATGGTTAGATGAGCTTTAGGTGGTATCAACAGATTTTAGAAAATTGTTATCAACCCTTTTTGACATCCCACTGTTGGGCACACTCCCTTCAATACGCCGCGCCAGACTCTTTCCGCATCTAAATCTAGTCATCTTCTCAGATGCAAGTCGTACTATGTTAACTTTATTACTTACCATCAAGAATATGTAGGTTTTTTATCACTTTTATGGTATACTAGCAACTCACCCACGCTCCGCTCGGGTTCGTCCTTACTTACATTTTAAGGTTTAGTATAGATTTCGCAGAGATGAGATTTTTCCCGCAGTACAAAGTATCCTATAACATATAACATATATAGGATAACCAGCTGGATAACCAGCTATCACCATACCAAATTTCATCAAAATCTGTCCAGTGGTTTTCTAGCGATGCGTTCCCAGACAGACAAAAATTCTCAAAACTTTTTGTACATTAAAGATTTTCAAAAAAAAAAAAATATTTAATGTACAGATTCGATTCAGTTAGAATTTTATTATATATATATATATATATATATATATATATATATATATAATATATATATATATATATATAGATAATATGTATGATATATTGCCATTTTTTGAATTGGGCAACAACTGTTTTATTGATCTTTGCCGGCTATACCGAGACCGAGTATCGAAATCGATACCGCTTGAAGAAATTATTTGACTTATCATTTATAGAGGTGACCTAGCTTTGTTAAGATTTTATATCAAAAGATAATGACAATTTTATTATCATTCGTGTCCTTCATAAAGCTGACAATGTTAGAAAGTCCTAGTTTGAAACCGGCTTTAAATATTCTTAGCATTTTCGAAACTAGAATTTCGTTTAAGTTTGTTACTGTATAAGATAAACTATATCAGAACAAGTTCGCGTCACTCTTTTGGGATTAAAATTGTCGCATTTAACCTCGTTTAACATAATTTCTAGCTTCAAAGAAGGTAGAGGTTCTTATTCGTTTAAAAAAAATTCGTGTATCGACCGCTGTTGTTCTCCCTCAAACCCTGTTAAGTTTTTTCTTCCTTTTTAGTACTTCTAAGGGCCCTTTTACAGCCTAAAGTAATTTAAATTATTTATTTGATAACTTTTCCTATACATATAATAAAATTCTGAGTCGAATCTGTACATTAAATTTTTTTTGAAAGATCTTATTGAAATAGTCACTATTATCGATACAGAGGCCGAATTTATAGTTTTTAGAATTTTTGTCTGTATGTATGTGACCGTATCACGATTAAACCACTGGACAGATTTTGATAAAATTTGATATGATGATAGCTGGTTACCCGGGTCAACATATAGGATACTTTTTACTGCGGGAAAATATCTCATTTCTGAGAAATCTACACTAAGCATTAAAACGTAACTAGGAACGAACCCGAGCGGAGCGACGGTGAGGCGCTAGTTTTTAAATAAATTGATTTGAAACGTAAACAACGACGAATATACTTTCTCACTTTATTACACACGCGAATATTTGACATTCTAAGAAAAGTTTTTAATTTTGATTTTTGCTCCTGTCATGTCGTTTTGAATGCTTTACAGCTTTCCAACCATCAGTATATTTTAGTTTTAGCTAAAATTCCTATATTAACTGATAAATTTTAAATATTTTTGGTAAAGTCAGAAACAAAACATCACAATTAAACCGCCATAAATCCAATAGTTTCATTGAAAACTCTAAACACTTAGCAACAATTAACGCAAAAAATTTTCACTGACTTGTAGACATTACCTACATACTGTATAAAGTCATTTAACTGTTACCTCTCAATTTAGGTCTAAGTCTAGGTCTAATCCCAGTTAAATTTTACTACCAAAGTAATAGAATTATATTGATAATAATCAGCACTAGTAAAACTGATAAGACGCTAGTTTAAGTTGGAAAGTTTGAGCTTTAGGCTAAACTACATTTATACTAATACACCTTAATTCGATAGTCTTTTTGTAGATATATGTATAATTTGTTGTTATTTTATCTGTTTTGTATTCAAAATATTTTTATAAATATTGTTTTTTAATCTGTAATTTTGTTAAAATTGTTTGGAATTTTTGTCCACTAGATAAATATGTTGGGACATTAACATACAGCACCATCTAGTTCTATGGTGAACTACGAGGTTAGTGTTATGGATACCAGATAGTTGATACACTACACATATATAACTTTAAATACATACATATTATAAATAAAGACATCCGTGACTGTTACAAACATTCGTGTTCATCATACAAATGAAGCTCCCAGCAGGAATCGAACTCGCTACCGCTGGCACAGCAAGTAGGGTCACTACAAACTGAGCCAAACGTATCGTCATAATATAAGTATATAAATAATAAAAAATACTTTTGCAATCTATAATACATAAACATTTTGATCAAGCAAATATCAACATGTGACTCATTCATATCTCCAAGAACATTTGGCTCTCATTATATATTAAAAAAACAATTTTTTTTTAGTTCTCCTTCCATTCAAAAGGATTTTAAATACACAAAGCCAGGTGGAGGTCATTGTATCATAAATCAATCGCAATTTACTCTAGCTAGATAGTATCGCGCCTCAGGTCCGCAGGGTTGGCAGGTGCAAATTATAATTTATTACCGCTTTAGAGATATGGTGTGCAATATGTTTATGAACTGTTTGCTATGGTTCCCATTGCTCAATTATTTGAGGAAATTATTGAAGAATATATTTCAAACTATAAGTATTCTTTTTATTCGAATTATGTACTAATAATTAATTTAGTATTTTCTTCGAATTTTGGACTTATATAGAATCGATTATGGACTCGATTTTTGAAAATCATCATAGTTTTTAGTAAATTTTTATGCTCAACTATAGCTACTTGAGTATATATAGGGCAAATAAAAATTATATATGAATGTACATTCAATATACTAGTATTGCCCGCGGCTCCGCCTGCGTTCAGATGACTAAAAACTAAATTCTAAGGTTTTACATATTAGTATACTCTTACATTGCAGTTTTTGTATTTTTCTCAGAAATGAGATATTTTCCCGCGGCAAAAAGTATCCTATATGTTGACCCGCATAACCAGCTATCACCATACCAAATTTCATCAAACTGCCTCCAGTGGTTTTTCCATGATGCGGTAACAGACAGACAAAAACTCTAAAAACTATAGATTCGGACTCTGTATCGATAATAATGTCTATTTCAATTAGATTTTCCAAAAAATATTTAATGTACAGATTCGGCTTAGTTTCAATTTTATTATATGTATAGATAGAAAATTTAAAATTATTATAATGATTTTCCCCTCTCTCCTTCTGCTTTTTTCATTAATAAATAACTCTATATCTGACCAGTTAATTAGCAACCCTATCTACACAAACTACACAGACTGTTCTATAGATATAGCTGTCTGTGGTTTGTATTGAAAGGGAGTTGCTATGCGGAACCATGCCCGTACGCCATATAAGGCATAATATAATAAAAATATGTATAAATCAAACGAGTCATTTTAACGAAGCTAATGTGAAATGGGGAGTATGTGAATGAATGTAAGTAATATGTTCCTGTGTCATTGATCACAAGTTTGATTCTCGCTCGATGTTAATACATTCTTAGATTTACGCGAATATTTGACATTTTAAATATTTTTTCAGTTTTTTTCGCAGATTTATTTTGTTTTTTTGGTTTCCGACGTTTCGAGTGCTTTAAAGCAATCACGTTCACGGGAAAGAATAACTTTTAGACGTCTCAAAGTTACTTAGTTGTTACAGACAGTTCCTACCCACGAAATTAAAAAAATATTTCGAAAAATCCAAAAATGGCACATGGTGTTCAGATATCACGAGTTAAACTCTCGTTCGATGTTATTTACACTAATTTTGTAATTACTAGAGAAATTCAACTGCTCTGCCAACTTAGACGTAAAAAGAAGGTCATGTTAATCTAATGAGTGTCATATAAAAATTTATTAAGGAAATTATAATAAAATATTTTACCACATAATCTAGACACATAATCTTGAAATTTATTTTTTAACTATCGAATATTGAAGTTAGAAATATTTGTACTTTATTGAAATCCATTAATGCGTTGTCGAGTTAGATATCAGTCAAATATGTTTCGTTTTCATTCATAACAAATAAAGACATTGATTATCTGCGACAAATTGTAACAAATGTACTTCCCCAGAATACCTACAAGTAACGTGCTAAAAATTGGAATCTGTTCAGTAGCTTAGCCGTTGAAAGCATGCGAAGACACAAACAGATGAACACATTTCCTTATCACTACATAGTATAAAACAAAGTCGCTTTCTCTGTCCCTATATCCATATGTATGCTTAAATCTTTAAAACTACGCAACGGATTTTGATGCGGTTTTTTTAATAGATAGAGTGATTCAAGAGGAAGGTTTAGTATATAATTTGTTAACTTTTTGTATACATTGGCTAAAATATAACGATATTTGTTGGAGGTGTCGGAAAAAATAAGACGTCTGGGAGCTTTCAACGAAAACGCTGCCTAAACCCTTTGAGATATAACAAAATAATGTATGGTGGAATTGTGTATCTTATATAGGGCTACAGAAAAGTCCGCGATGGCATATGTCTATCTCTTAAGGATAACATACTATATCCATTTTAATTTAAAACGAACCTAGGGACGAACCCGAGCGAAGCGAGGGTGAGTCGCTAGTAAATTATATGTGACACTAGTGCCTATCTAAATATCGAAATCCATTTTAGCTTGAAGAAGTAAGAAACATACACATATCTAAAAATACTTACAAAATGTCCCATTTATACTACAGTCTTATTAGTAAAGTTATAAAGAAAAATATACATATGTTAATAAATTGTTGCGGTTTTATGCAGTTAAAATTTAAAAGAAATAATCATAAATAAAATTAATTTACATAATAAAAATGGTTTACATTCGATTATAACCGCGTATTGCAATAAACACCGAAGATCAAAGAAATCTAAAATATGTTATGGATTTTTAAAAAGTTTTATTTTATTTTGTCAGTCATAAAAACCGCTTTATTATTAGTATACTTTGGTTTAATATTAATTGGAAAATTCTTATAAGCGATAAATCCGCCAGGTGCGAGTCGTGCATCGAAAGTTCTGTCATATAATTTCATCTATACATATAATAAAATTGTAACTAAGTCGAATCTGAACATTAAATATTTTTTGGAAAATCTTATTGAAATAGACATTATTATAGATACAGAGGCCGAAACTATAGTTTTTAGAATTTTTGTCTGTCTGTCTGTCTGTTACCGCATCACAGAAAAACTACTGGACGGATTTTGATAAATGTTGGTATGGTCATAGCTGATTATCCGAGTCAACATATAGGATACTTTTTACCGCGGAAAAATATCTTATTTCTGAGAAAAAATACAAAAACTGTAATGTAAGAATATACTAATATGTAAAACCTAAGAATTTGGTTTTTGGTCATCTGAACGCGGGCGGAGCCGCGGGCAATGCTATATAATATATAGATAATAGACTTCCGCCATGGGTTGAAATTCGAACATAATCATTATAGAAAATTTGAGAAAAACATATGAATGTTACCAATATTTTTATTATTAATACCACGGTATTGTTACATGTAACATTATCGTAATAATGCTAAAGCTCGTCAATAGATACTAAACAAAAAAAACAAGGAAATCGGTCAACAAATAGAGAAGAAAAAGCTACTGAACTGTGTTGCCTTTTGCAATGACAAAAAAAACCTAAAACAACGTCACTGGTATCCCTACAGGTCCATACCATTCTTATTTTTTTGCATTTTATTAACTTCTTACAGTAAAGTGAAATATAATCATAAATAATACTTTATTATTTTTGAACTGAAAAATCCATTTCTTTTTTACTTAAATTTTTATCGAACTACTCTATAACTAATTGAGTAGGAAAATTGTTTTTATAATAATCGTCGATATCACATAATATATATTACAAAACATCTAAATTGAGTACATCCGCTTTTATGAAACCGTTCAAAAACTAAAGTTTTTGCTTTGATTCTGTTTAATTTGTTCCATAAATATAATATTCTACATAATATGTGATTAAGGTTAGAGCAAAAGTCATTAAAATCTAAATATGTGCTCTCCAAATTCCTCGCATTACACAACTCGACCCATTCGCGTCTCAGCGCTAACTTTAAAGCGATATTCCTTGTTGACAGACTGATGTGACTCTTGTACTACTTAACGGGCGGTCCAATTTATAAGAGAACTAGTTAACTATTAGTCGCCCAGTGGAAATTTCATAATCATTTATATTATTTATAAACCGATTACCTAAAATAAAACGAATACTAAATATTAAGTGAAGCTTACTACAATACATTAGTGTAAAACCGCACTTAAATCTGTCAAGCCATTTCTGAGATTAGCGCGCACAAACATACAGAGAAAAATTCTAAAAATTATTGTTTTGGGTTCTATAGCGATAACATAGACCCCCCCACACCCTCCCCCCACCCCTTTTAGTTTTTCTCAAATATCTTTCATGTACAGACAGCGATCAGTAATAATTTTATTATATGTATAGATAACATTAAAGCTCGCCAATTACTAAGAAAACGAAATAAAATCGATTAACAAACAGAAGTGAAAAGTACTGAACTATTTTGTCTTTGCCTATTTATATATAGATAATATACAATTATTATTTATATGAGAATAGGCCTAGTAAAAAGGTAAAGTAAAATACTACTCATTGTAAGCAATTACCCATATACAGGACAAAGTATATGAAAATGTAGTAATACCACTGTACAGTTACGCTTTAAATTTATCTATATATCTATCTATACATATAATAAAATTGTAACTAAGCCGAATCTGTACATGAAATGTTTTTTGGAAAATCTTATTGAAATAGACATTATTATCGATATAGAGGCCGAATCTATAGTTATTGGAATTTATGTCTGTTTGTCTGTCTGTCTGTTACCGCATCACGGATAAACCACTGGAGGGATTTTCACGAAATGTGGTATGGTGATAGCTGGTTATCCGGGTCAACATATAGGATACTTTTTACCGCGAGAAAATATCTCATTTCTGAGAAAAAATACAAAAACTGCATTGTAAGAGTATACTAATATGTAAAACCTAAGAATTTGGTTTTTGGTAATCTGAACGCGGGCGGAGCCGCGGGTAGTGCTAGTGTATAAATATAAATAAAAGTTTCTTTGTACAAACACTATGCAATTCTAAGCCATACATCCCTAGGAATAAGCCGGAGTGAAACGAGAGCTAGTTATAAAAGAAAATCGCTGTCTCTCATACTTTAAACCACGTCTAAGTAACATTATAAATCAAGCGGATGGTCCACATAACGCATTAATACGACACTCAGAATGGATATGCTCATTCGTTGGAACATTCTAGACGCTAGAATTTATTGTTATCTTTAATTATTAATTGTATACTCAAAAGGGTTAAAGCAAATGTTACTGTGTGTTTGCGTCTAATTCATTATAGTTTAAGTTATTATAGTAATACTTTAAGACCTAGAATTAGATTTCTTATTGTGCTTCGTGACCTGTTAGTATTGTTGCATTGAAAGATTTTTTTGAATCAGAATATTTTTTCTAAAACAACTGCATGTAGACTCTACTTGCTGTACCAGCGGTCGCAGGTTCAATATCCGCTGGGGGCATTCATATGTGTGATGAGCACGAATGTTTGCACTCCAGTCATGGGTGTTTAATTTATAATATGTAAGTATGTATTTAAATTTATAAATTATGTGTAGCATATTAATTATCAGGTATCCAAAACACAAACCTCATAGCTTTCCATGGAACTAGATGGTGCTGTGTGTTAATGTACCAACATATTTAGTATTAGATATAGTATTATATGATCTATGAAAGTATACCATCATCTTTATTTTCAACGACATTCCTGCAAGAACAAACCTCATAATACGTTTTGTTTATAAATTATTATATAAAAATATATAAAAATAGTCACTTTATTAACATTTTCTTCAAAATTTTTCACCTACAGTATTCTATCATATGACTTAACGGTAACGAATCATAAATGCTTTAAAGTACTTATATAATTGCATTTTAAAACAAAATTCTTAATTAAAAACAAAGTTTATTAAGGAATATTGCAAAAGAACGTGTATTTGATACAATCTTCACACCCGAGTCCATACAATCGTAATATGCGGTGTTGGACGAGGAAGTGTTGCCTCAGGTGCTGATTACATATAGAACTACTGTGTGCTTTCACTTTGATATAACGAACCCGTAGTCCTTTTCATTAGGGATTTTCATTTTTTCACGTTTCATATTTATTTATGAATTTATTTTGACACGTTTTCGTCACTTTATGACTACACGTTTGGGTCAATTTGTAGTGGCTACTTGCTATGCCAACGGTCGTGGGTTCGAGTCTCGCTGAGGCATTCCTTTGTGTGATGAGCACGAATGTTTGTACTCCAGCCATGAGTTACTAGAAGTTACTTATCTAAATCTCCAGCAGACCATAAACAATACTCTGATTATTCCCATCAATATCTATGTATAAATAAGCAAAGACAAAACAGTTTTACTTTTTCTCCTGTATTTGTCAACCGATTTTCTTTTTTTTTCTTTAGCTATTGACGAGGTACAGTGTGTATTTAATATTAATGTAATAATATAATATATAATAAATATAATCTTATTGTGTCTATGATGTTCTCCTAGCCGATTTCGGCCACGGCGGCCAATCTCATTGAGACTAGCCAACTGCGCAGGAGATATTATAGTGCACAAGTGTACGCACAGACACAACGTGCACTCTCTATTCCTGTCACTCTCATACTCCGGTGGGACGACTGCTCGACACGACCGGTGAGAGTGTCGGCGCAGGACCGACGGCTTTACGTGCTCTCCGAGGCACGGGGGTGAAACACCGCCAACTTCCCAACTCCGGGCTGTTACTGAGGCTTACTATACAGAAAGACTCAATAACTAAACTTGGCCCGACCCGGGACTCGAACCCAGGACCTCCGAGTGTGCAGCCGTACATGCTAGCCACTACACCACCGAGGCAGTTAAAATAAAAATTGTGATAGAATTTCGATTACTGGGCAATCCTATATATTTATTAAACAGAATTCTTATGTATGATCGTCATAGTATTACTTGATTTAATTTTATTTAACATTCATAAATAAAAGTAATGTTGTTTTAATTCATATTTTTGTTAACTGCATTCCTGCATAAATTATTTAAATTACAATCTAAATATGTAATAATATGTACAAACTACAGTAGTATGATTGGCTTTTTGCAAGGTCGAGAGCTGTCATTTTTCATCGACAGTTTCAAGTCAATGTTAAGTAATCTATACATATAATAAAATTGTAACTAATCCGAATCTGTACATTAAATATTTTTTGGAAAATCTTATTGAAATAGACATTATTATCGATACAGAGGCCGAATCTATAGTTTTTAGAATTTTTGTCTGTCGGTCTGTCTGGCTGTTACCGCATCACAGAAAAACCACTGGAGGGATTTTGATGAAATGTGGTATGGTGATAGGTGGTTATCCGGGTCAACATATAGGATACTTTTTACCGCAGGAAAATGTCTCATTTCTGAAAAAAATACAAAAACTGCAATGTAAGAGTATACTAATATGTAAAACCTAAGAATTTGGTTTTTGGTCATCTGAACGCGGGCGGAGCCGCGGCCAATGCTAGTTTAGATATATGTACACTAGCCGCTAACTCTCGCTTCGCTCCGGTTCGCCTCTAGAAAAACAAAAACAAATCTATCCCACGGGAATCATAAATTTTTCCCGGATAAAAAGTAGCCTATGTGTTATTCTCATGCTATAATATTGTAAAGTTTCATTAAAATCTATTCAGTAGTTTTTGCATGAAAGAGTAACAAACATCTATACATCTATAGAACCAGATATCTACCTATACATCTTCACAGACAGTATAAATATTACATTTGAAGGCTAATCTAGAATTCAAATTTTAATAGATCATTTTGTACCACTATAACAGTGAAAATGGCTTTTCTTGCATATGTCATCTAGTTCCTATCGATGAAAGAATAAAATTATGTGGTTCGAAATCGGTCGAGCGGTTTTTAAAAAAAATCAACAATAAATATTTTTTTAAATAAATTATTTAATCGAATATGTTATTAAAAAACTTTCTTCTTACAAATTACCTGCTTATTACGTCTACACTAAAAATGGAAAAATAATCACTTAAAAAAACCGACTTCCATGCAAAAAGAGGTTTTCATTTAGAATATATATCTAATCATACATTTTCGAAGTCGGTGCCAGCCGACAATATTTTAAGATATGAATATCTAATAGGTAAATATTATGTATTTTACGTATCGAGATTTGCTTTGCATCGGCTGGCACCGACTTCGAAAATATCTGAACCTATCTATTCTAAATGAAAACCTCCGTTTAGTTATTTTTTACATTTTTTTGCCTGGAAATCGGTTTTTTTTAATTTTTATATACCATAAAAATATATATTTACCATCGACCAAGAATGCAACTGCTTCCTGAATAAATAGTAAATGTAATGCTTAGTTGTAAAGTATCTATTTTACGAGTATTCCCTAATAAAGCTTGCTTTAATCAATATAAAATAAGTAATCATTCAAATGAAATAACTCAATTCGTCACTCACTATAATAAACTGGTGTTAACAGACTTTTTCAAGCACATTTGCTTCAATAGATAGTAGGTACATAACGCTATTGTAAGGCCGCTACTACGCTTTAGTTATGTTTATTCCTACATATAATACATACTGGCATTGCCCGCGGCTCCGCCCGCGTTCAGATGACCCAAAACCAAATTCTTAGGTTTTACATATTAGTATACTCTTATATTACAGTTTTTGTATTTTTTCTCTTAAATGATATATTTTTCCGCTGTAAAAAGTATCCTATATGTTGACCCGGATAATCAGCTATGACTATACCAAATTTCATCAAAATCCGTCCACTAGTTTTTCTGTGATGGGGTAACAGACAGACAGACAGACAAAAATTCTAAAAACTATAGATTCGGCCTCTGTATCGATAATAATATCTATTTCAATAAGATTTTCCAAAAAATATTTAATGTACAGATTTGACTCAGAATTTTATTATATGTATATCGAAAACCTCCCAATACTTTGTATTAACCTTCCAATTTTTATCGAAATCGCACCGACCGATTAAAAATATCCTATTCGTATCTTGACTGTGTAAAATTTTTTACAATTTTGTTAAAAATAAAACATCGGTTAAATTCCTTTGGCGGACATTAAAATTATAACAAGAAGCGGTGTTTAAATTTATGCATTTTTATGAATATTTTAGCTCTGGGTGGTCAGATGTTCAACATATTTCATGGAAATCAATTAATATGGAACCTTGGCAAGGCTGTTCAGAACTGTAGTATTTTTAAAATCTCGCATACTGTCTTAGTTTACTTTAAAATATTCGTATTAAGTAAAACCTATGATTATATCCAGTAAAATATACAGAACCTTTTAAATTTTAATATGCTTATCTTTTTAAAATTTATTCAATTATACATTACATGGTCTCAGCATCAGGATGCTGGACCGGATGTCCCTTGTATTAAAGGGAGGTCCATGCCCAGCAGTGGGACGCTTATGAAAAATAAAGGGCTGATTAAAAACTTGATTTTTGTAAAAGAATGGGGAGGTTGTAAAAAAAAAATTAATGCACATAAACCTTAAAAAACGTCTTTAATAAACCAGACACATAGATGTTTGTTAATAAAAATATTATCTACTTGTAGTACGAGGCCCTTGATTCACGAGTCAATGGCACAACAGCCTAATTTTGGTGAAATTGATATTCGAATTCAAAAAAAAATTAGCTTCAAATTCACGAGTCTACCACGGGAAAAAACACTACTCTTGAGAAGAACTGGCGATAGAAACGCAGCGGGACTAAAATTATAACTTTTTAATATAAAATATAATAATTCTCTAACATTGATATAGAGATATAGAGAGATAGAAAAGAATGTCAACTTCTATGAAATCAATAATCGTATATTCTAGTTTAACAATGTCTTGTTATCGTTGTCGTTGTAAAGATAGATTATACTCTGGAATAACACATAGGCTATCCTATAGGTGGGATAGTTTTGTTTTTGTTTTCCTAGAGGCGAACCCGAGAAAAGCGTAGGTAAGCCGTTAGTTAATTATAAAATCATTTTCCTCTGTTATAATATATGTACGTACGTATCATAAATTCAATAGTAACAAAAAAAACTTTAAAAACGTCAAGTAAATTCGTCGTACATTAAAATATGACATGTTAAAACATAACACGTGAATAATATTGAAATTAATATTAAAATTCAATTTTAAGTATCGTTTTATAAAAACTCACTCTCACAAGCCAGTATGAAACTACCTGCTGTACGTCCGAGTATATTAAAACGTCGTAAACAATCATTATGCGTTCCGAGACGAATCAAACGGTAGCTGCCCTGATAAATATGGAAATTACGTACACTCTCTCACTAAAGTTTAATATTATCCTGCAATATATTATATATTTTATTATCGCGCTTCGTTTTATGAAGAGAATCCACAATACGACATTGTAATTATACAAACTATCTCTGTAAAGATTTGACGACACGTTTGGCTCAGTTTGTAGCGACCCTACTTGCTGTGCCGGCGGTCGCGGGTTCGAGTCCCGCTGGGGGCATTCATTTCTGTGATGAGCACGAATGTTTGTACTCTAGTCATGGGTGGTTATATTTATATATATATATATATATATATATATATATATATATATATATATATATATATATATATATATATATATATATATATATATTATATATATATGTATGTATTTAAAGTTATATATGTGTAGTGTATCAACTATCTGGTATCCATAGCACAGGCCTCGTAGCTTACCATGGACTAGATGGTGCTGTGTGTTAATGTCCCAACATATTATATTATTATTAAAAAGATTTCCCCACCCGGGATCGAACTCCCGACTGTCATCTTAGAAGGCTGTGTCGAGTAACATTATTAAGCGACTTCTAAAAAGGAGGTTATCAATTCGTTGTAATGTTTTTTTTTTTGTTTTTTTTTTCATGTATGTTCACCGATTACTCCAAGACGCCTGAACCGATTTGGAATTTTTTTTTCTTTCAAAGGGTATACTTCCCAGGTGGTCCTATATAAATTTTATCGAAATCGGTCGAGTGGTTTTTTAAAAAATCAACAATAAATATATATTTTTTAATAAATTGTTTAATCGAATATGTTATTAAAAACTTTCTTCTTACAAATTACCTGCTTATTACGTCTATACTAAAAATGGAAAAATCAAACTTTTTAACAAAAAATAAAAACCGACTTCCAGGCACTAAAATGTAAAAAATAACTAAACGGAGGAAATATTATTTTTTCTTATTACAGATGTTGTTGTTATGTTGTAAATAATGTATTCCCAAAAGGTTTTCAGTAAATTAAAAATGACCCTGTATAAACTTAGAAAAAATGCAACCTTGAAAGTGAACAAGTACCTATCCTTAAAGTACTTTTAGTTAAAAAGTGATCGGACCACTATTATGAATGCAAAATTTCGTATGTACATGTATGTATGTGTGTACATATGTTTGTTACTCTTTCACACAGGAACAGCATACGCCGAAACAGTGTAGTACACAGATCGACAATGACTGGTATGACGTAGGCTACTTGACGTAACGACACGTTTGGCTCAATTTGTAGTGACCCTACTTTCTGTGCCAGCGGTCGCGGGTTCGAGTCCCGCTGGGGGCATTCATTTGTGTGATGAGTATGAATATTTGTACTTCAGTCATGGGTGTTTATATAATGTGTATGTGTTTAAAGTTATATATGTGTAGTGTATCAACTATCTGGTATCCATAACACAAGCCACGTAGCCTACCGTGGAACTTAATGGTGCTGTGTGTTAATGCCCCAACATATTTATTAATATTAGAAAGAATAAGCATTTTGTGATGATTGTACATAGAGAGCCAAAAAGTAAAAATCTATTGAATATGAAATTGCTGTTTAGAAGACGTGGGATGTACCGTGTACGAGCTATTAGTCATATTACGAATTTAGCCACGTATAGAATATAGCAATATTTGTTATTAATAGTTATTAAACGGTTTTCAAATGAATAAAAGATGTCCATAAATCATTATATGAGTATATTTACATGGTAATTTCATTTTTCCATTTCTCCCGTCTTCTAAAAGTGTGTTTGTCTGTCCTTCTTAAACGTCGAAACGGAGTGACGGATTGGCGTGATTTTTTAAAGACTTTTTTGTTATTTTAACGCGAGCGAAGCTGAGGGTTTTGCTTGTATACTTATATGTATATATATTGTTATAGTTATATTTTCAACGTAATTCTTTGAGTTGGTAAATTTGTTTGTACTAACACGTATGACGTATCCTATGTCAAATCGAACCTGTGACACCGTGGAGCATGTATTTGGACATGCCCTAATTTTCTTAAGCGGCATCAACGTTTTAACGTTCAACAATGTTTTGTGTGCGTGTGTGTTCGTATGCATGTTTGTGTTTGTGTGTGCGTGTGTGTATGTTTGCTATTTCCTTGTTACTCCTTCTGCATAGCTGAGACGACTGGACGGGTTTGAGATGAAACTTAGGACACATGTAGACTAACACCTAGAGTAATTATATTTGGATACTGTTACAAATAAAATTAATTAGATAAAATCCAAAAATCCAATGTTAATTGTTTTTTTGTGATATTAGAGACTATATATTTTATGAAAACATTTTTTGACCCACGACCTTTATTGTATCGTAATGGACAATAGATTACATTTTGATTTGTTATGTAATTGTTTCTAACAAGTCATAAACTTGGTCAAGGGGTTTGTAGTGCAACTATCTAGTCGATAATAATTATCTTTTATCTTGAACATGTTAATAATATCTGAACCTCATGTTGAACTTAATAATGCTAATATTATTATTATACTAGCATTGCCCGCGGTTCTGCCCGCGTTCAGATGGCCCAAAACCAAATTCTTAGGTTTTACATATTAGTATGCTCTTACATTACAGTTTTTGTATTTTTTCTCATAAATGACATGTTTTCTCGCGGTAAAAAGTATCCTATATGTTGACCCAGATAACCAGCTATCAACATACCAAATTTCATCAATGTTCCTCCAGTGGCTTTTCCGTGATGCGGAACAGACAGACAGACAGACAGACAAATAATCTAAAAACTATAGATTCGGCCTCTGTATCAATAATTACGTCTATTTCAATAGGATTTTTAAAGAAATATTTAATGTACAGATTCGACTCAGAATTTTTTTATATGTATAGAATATCAATATTAAGTATAGTAATATATACCTATATATAAATAGGCAAAGACAAAACAGCTAGTTCAGTGCCTCTGTCTCCTCTGTTTGTCAACCGATTTTTTTTATTTAGTAACTATTGGCAAGTTTTAGTGTTGTCAATAAAAAAATTGTAAACATTTATTTTTTATATATATATATATATATATATATATATATATATATATATATATATATATATATATATATATATATATATATATATATATATATATATATACTAGCGGCTCACCCTCGCTTCGCTCGGGTTCGTCGCTAGGTACGTTTTAAATAGAGATAAATAGTTATTAGCCAGCTCTAGCCATATAATTTTTTTTCGTTAATTTTTCTGATGTTTTAATACTTATTATCCTATTCCGGACTAAGAGAAGTCCAAAAATTCAAATATCATAAAATTGGTCCAGCCGTTCTTGAGTTTTATGTCACGTCACACGGGAACGCAGTCGAACGGGATAAAAAGTATCCCATGTCCGTCTCCTGGGTCTAAGCTACTTCCCCACCAATTTTCAGCCAAATCGGTTCAGCCGTTGTTGAGTTATAAATAGTGTAACTAACACGACTTTCTTTTATATATATATATATATATATATATATATATATATATATATATATATATATATATATAAGTAAATTCTATTCATATATGCCTTTTTCAAATTTTCAATATTGGTTGTATAAATATGATTATATAAATAAATTTACATCCGCTATCCTTAATTATATAAAAAAAATATTTTGTGTGTTTGTTTGATTGTCCTTCCTTAATGTAGTAATGACGTAATTTTTCATAAAGTCAAATATATACATGCACATATACCCATATGTGCATGTATATAGGTATTTGATTTGATATATGCTATGGGTATGTACTAAACATTTGGTTCAAAAATTGACAACGTCGAAACAAAATTTATAGTTTGATTAAAATTTAATTTAAAATATATCCGAAAATAACAGTAATAGTATAAAAAAATGTTTTAAAAGACAACAAAATCGAAAGTGCTTCATATTACAAGACTTCCGGGATAAACAATAGCATTCCCAAGGAGGGTTGGCGTCAGGCAGGCGTGAGGCGGCCGGTCGTAAAAGTTTTGCCAAATCCTATCAGCGGTACAGAAGATGTACTGCGCCGACCCCAAGTGATTGGGAAATGGGCAGGGAGAAGAAGAAGAAGTATGTACTAAACATCCTAATATATACATCATACATGTAAGTACAAGTAGTGTAGCCTATAGGTTAGCTTAGGTACACCCAGTGGTTTCCATAGTATACATAAGGTACATATATAAGAAAGTAAGTAATAAAGAGTTTCATATAGGTATGAAGAAAATTAATAACGAAAAAGTAATATTATATAATAATAATAATATTTTGGGACATTACAGCACCATCTAGTTCCATGGTAAGCTGCGAGGCCTGTGTTATGGATACCAGATAGTTGTTACACTACACATA
Organism: Brenthis hecate; assembly: GCA_951806755.1. Classification (NCBI taxonomy): domain Eukaryota; kingdom Metazoa; phylum Arthropoda; class Insecta; order Lepidoptera; family Nymphalidae; genus Brenthis; species Brenthis hecate. The sequence goes on along the minus strand of OX638273.1, from coordinate 3,432,126 downwards.
TATAACTTTAATAAATACGTACATATTATAAATATAATCAGCCATGACTGGAGTACAAACATTCGTCATCAAACAAATGAATGCCCCCAGCGGGACTCGAACCCGCGACCGCTGGCAAAAGCAAGTAGAGTCACTACAAACTGAGCCAAACGTGTCGTCAGAAAAAAGTATATGTAAAGCTTAGAAAAATTTGTAGGTGACAAAGAAGAATAAATAAAATAACTGTGTATGATACTTGTATTTTAATTTTATTTTTTATTATAATTTATTTAAGCAAAGTACAAAAGTAATGCGAAAACTAATTTCTTATTCCCTGAATAAATTTTATTGTAGTTAGTTACTTAGAATATTGGCCTGCAATACTTCAAAAGTTCAGCTCTATATGAGTCAGTGCAAACAATTTATATGTTATACTAGCGACTCACCCTCGCTCCGCTTGGGTTCATCCCTAGTTACGTTTTAACATTTAGTATAGTTTCCTCAGAGATGAGATATTTTCCCGCAGTAAAAAGTATCCTACATGTTGACCTGGATAACCAGCTATCATCATACCAAGTTTCATCAAAATCTGTCCACTGGTTTCCTCGTGATTTGTTCCCAGACACAGACAGACAAACAAAAATTATTAAAACTACAGATTATATATATATATATATATATATATATATATATATATATATATATATATATATATATATATATATAAGTAAATTCTATTCATATATGCCTTTTTCAAATTTTCAATATTGGTTGTATAAATATGATTATATAAATAAATTTACATCCGCTATCCTTAATTATATAAAAAAAATATTTTGTGTGTTTGTTTGATTGTCCTTCCTTAATGTAGTAATGACGTAATTTTTCATAAAGTCAAATATATACATGCACATATACCCATATGTGCATGTATATAGGTATTTGATTTGATATATGCTATGGGTATGTACTAAACATTTGGTTCAAAAATTTGACAACGTCGAAACAAAATTTATAGTTTGATTAAAATTTAATTTAAAATATATCCGAAAATAACAGTAATAGTATAAAAAAATGTTTTAAAAGACAACAAAATCGAAAGTGCTTCATATTACAAGACTTCCGGGATAAACAATAGCATTCCCAAGGAGGGTTGGCGTCAGGCAGGCGTGAGGCGGCCGGTCGTAAAAGTTTTGCCAAATCCTATCAGCGGTACAGAAGATGTACTGCGCCGACCCCAAGTGATTGGGAAATGGGCAGGGAGAAGAAGAAGAAGTATGTACTAAACATCCTAATATATACATACATACATGTAAGTACAAGTAGTGTAGCCTATAGGTTAGCTTAGGTACACCCAGTGGTTTCCATAGTATACATAAGGTACATATATAAGAAAGTAAGTAATAAAGAGTTTCATATAGGTATGAAGAAAATTAATAACGAAAAAGTAATATTATATAATAATAATAATATTTTGGGACATTACAGCACCATCTAGTTCCATGGTAAGCTGCGAGGCCTGTGTTATGGATACCAGATAGTTGTTACACTACACATATATAACTTTAATAAATACGTACATATTATAAATATAATCAGCCATGACTGGAGTACAAACATTCGTCATCAAACAAATGAATGCCCCCAGCGGGACTCGAACCCGCGACCGCTGGCAAAAGCAAGTAGAGTCACTACAAACTGAGCCAAACGTGTCGTCAGAAAAAAGTATATGTAAAGCTTAGAAAAATTTGTAGGTGACAAAGAAGAATAAATAAAATAACTGTGTATGATACTTGTATTTTAATTTAATTTTTTATTATAATTTATTTAAGCAAAGTACAAAAGTAATGCGAAAACTAATTTCTTATTCCCTGAATAAATTTTATTGTAGTTAGTTACTTAGAATATTGGCCTGCAATACTTCAAAAGTTCAGCTCTATATGAGTCAGTGCAAACAATTTATATGTTATACTAGCGACTCACCCTCGCTCCGCTTGGGTTCATCCCTAGTTACGTTTTAACATTTAGTATAGTTTCCTCAGAGATGAGATATTTTCCCGCAGTAAAAAGTATCCTACATGTTGACCTGGATAACCAGCTATCATCATACCAAGTTTCATCAAAATCTGTCCACTGGTTTCCTCGTGATTTGTTCCCAGACACAGACAGACAAACAAAAATTATTAAAACTACAGATTCGGTATCTGTATCAATAATAATGACTTTCAATAAGATTTTCCAAAAAATATTTAATGTACAGATTCGGCTCAGTTAGAATTTTATTATATATACATAGAAAAACGTACATGAAGATTAGAAAAATGGAGTTTTCATATCTACAATGTAACTTTCTAAAAGATATTTAGAGGCAGTAACATTCTAAGATGCTAAACAGCTTATCGCAAAACTTAAGTGCAGGCTAAGTTTAAGTAACAATTTGCAGATCTTAATTATACTGGCGCACCATCAGCATTGAGGTTATCTGTAGTTCGAAGCAGTAGCTTGAAAGTTAACTCGCCAGTTAATTATATTAATATCATAAAACTTTAGACAATAATTTGTTTTAATTTGAGTTTGATGACATATTCGGCTCAGTTTGTAGTGACTCTACTTACTGTGCCAGCGGTCGTGGATTCGAGTCCCGCTGGGGGCATTCATTTGCGTGATGAGCACGAATGTTTGTACTCCAGTCATGGGTGTTTATATTTATAATATGTATATGTTTAAAGTTATACATGTGTATTGTATCTACTATGTGGTATCCATAACACAAGCCTCGTAGCTTACCGCGGAACTAAATGGTGCTGTGTATTAATATCCCAACATATATATTTATTTCGTGTTGACACAGAACACATGAGAAATATGCTTAGTAAAAATAAAAATCATCGATGATCTTGTGTTAAGGTGGGTTTCATTTATAATAAACTGTTGAAAAATTAAAAAAAATTACATTACTATAGTAAATGTTCTCAGAGCCCGGGTTTATACGGTTTATAAGAACATTCAAAAGTTGTTTTAATTTTAAGATTACCGGAGTACATTATATATCGAAGTATATAACCTTATATAAGATCTTACATAAAAATAAATTCATACCTCGTTACCTACTTAAAACAAGTTATCGACGTTCTATCTCAGATTTATCTAAACTGAAGGATAGATAAAGAAGATGTATCGATTCTGTGACTCATATTTAAATCAGAAAATGTTCATCTATACACAGGTATAATAAAATTCAATATCCAGCAACGCATCTGCAAGCCCTGCGGTGTTGCTGATGTCCATGGGCGGCGGTGATCACTTTCTATCAGGTGAGCCTCCTGCCCGTTTGCCCCCTTATATATATATATATATAAGGGGGCAAACGGGCAGGAGGCTCACCTGATAGAAAGTGATCACCGCCGCCCATGGACATCAGCAACACCGCAGGGCTTGCAGATGCGTTGCTGGATATATATATATATATATTTGATAGACAAATATCATATAAGTTTATGCGCTATCAAACCTTTGTTTTTCACCCCCAGTTGCATTAGTGGAACAGCCAGATGAAGCCAGGGCATATCGCTAGTAAGATTTATATTGTCTACCAATTTATATTAAAACATGCCTTTTTGAAGTTATACTTTTTTTGGCACGTTTGGAAAAAAATATGAGAGTAAAATTTTTACGATGCGCGCGCACACCGACAGCCAAAAAGCGACATGATGATGTTAACTGCATTCCTTTTACAAACAGAGAGTTATGACATACGAGTTGAAATCTTTACCTAATTTTGTTCTGTTACACCAAAGAAGTATAACTTCTTAGCTACACAAACACGTTTTTTTAGTTAACTAGGTTAGCAAACTTACTCTAGTAAATAGGTATATTATATTACTATTATTACAGTTATTTTAATAAAGATGAGTACGACATAAGGAAGTGTGTGATGAAAACACAAGTTATGCGTTAAGAAATCCCATGATACACGAGGCAGTTAATCACGGGTGAATTATGTCACTTTTACATTTTATAACGTTTATGCATTGTGCATACATATTCTTGCCAGATTTATGCAAACAGGGTTGGCCCTTTGTGTTATGTACTGGAAAGATTTTTTTTAATAATAGTAATCAACTCCTTCCTGTTTTCTCCATTCTACGTTACATGGACGAAGTAATCTATGCTGAACTGGCACGCTTGGAAGCCATTAACAAGAAAATTGAATTGAATAATATAATCTATAGATATTAAAACAGATCTGCTACTGGTAGCCTTCCTGCATAAAGAGTTTAAACCATATATGTCATTAATTTATATACTCCAAACGATTGATAACAGATGAAACTTATACTGCATTGAAGAAACAGCATCATTTATATATAATATGAGTAGCCCAAAATATAAAAACTACAGAAATCCCAAGAAAAAGTGGGAATGAATGAACCAATAGCAACTTTTTTTTTTTAAATTTAGGTCTAAAAAACGTAATGAGGAAACCAAGCTAAATCATATATAAATAGGCAAAGTCAAAACTGTTCAGTACCTTTTTCTCGTCTGTTTATCAATCGATTTTCTTTTAGCTGTTGACAAACTTTTAGGTGTATCAATGAAAAAAATATATGGTCAAATTATGACTACTAGGTGAACTCTAGGGTATATACGTTACTACGTTTGGCTCAGTTGGTAGTGATCCTACTTGTTGTGCCAGCGGTCGCGGGTTCGAGTCCCGCTGGGGCCATTCATTTGTGTGATGAGCACGAATGTTTGTACTCCAGTCATGGGTGTTTATATTTATAATATGTATGTATTTAAAAAGTTATATATGTGTAGTGTATCAACTATCTGGTATCCAAAACACAGGCTTCGTAGCTTACCATGGAACTAGATGGCGCTGTATGTTAATGTCCCAACATATTTATGTTTATTTATATTTATTTATATAAATCTCCTTACTGAATAATTGTCAAGACCAAACTGTTGAGCTTCCATATTGACGTATAGTCCAGTCTAATAGGGATGTAACCACAGATAATATGAATATATGAAAATAACTTACGATTACATTTACATAATATATCTCTTGTATGAAATATTGCTATTTTATGTTCTAATGACTACAAATTTCGTTTTGACAAGAAGGAAACAAGGTACTTAAAACCTATTTTTATGCCTCTGATTATATATTATCGATAAAATAACGTGTGATCCGAGCACGATGATGTAGCTAAAGTATTATTATGTAAGTATACAAGACGCTTGAGCCAACATATAAAATGCCAAAAGAAAAGAGTATTTACCAGTAATACCGCTCATTCCAAGTTTAATCTTAGTCGTAGGATTAATAAAGTATTATAGAACTAAACATGAAGCCAAACAAAAATATTTAAAAATAATATATAGTGTCTTAAAACAAGTATACAATGACAATTTTCATGTTGAGTAATAAGTTAAGAATATAGCTAATAAATCTTATTATGCAAAGAAATAAATTAATAAGTTAAAATTTGGCTCTTTCGTTCAAAGGTACTAATAAAAGTAAAGCTTAAAAATACAAAAGAATTTTTATTATACAATATTATTAATATTTTGTTCTCAAATGATATATATGTATTAATTTGACTAATAATACCAATATAAAATTTCTCTCGTCTATACATATAATAAAATTGTAACTAAGTCGAATCTTTACATTAAATGTTTTTTGGAAAATCTAATTGAAATAGACATTATTATCGTTACAGAGTCTGAATCTCTAGTTTTAGAATTTTTGTCTGTCTGTCTGCAACCGTATCACGAGAAAACCACTGGACAGATTTTTATGAAATTTGGTTGTCCGGGTCAACATATAGGATACTTTTTACCATGGGAAAATAACTCCTGAGGAAAAAATAAAAAACTGCATTGTAAGGGTAAACTGATATATAAAACCTAAGAATTTCGTTTTTGGTCATCTGAACGCGTGCGGAGCCGCGGGCAATGTTAGTTATTTAATAAAATAAGCAATCTGTATGCCATACAATCAAAACAAATCAAAAATAATAGTATAATCAACAAAAACTCGCTACTATTTTTAACTTCGACATTTTTTTTGGCGGACTCTATATAATTTTAGTTTGAGATGTAAATTAATAAAATAGTTTAGAGGTAATTTTTGCACAGACTGCTTAATTATTTATTTATATATAAATAGGTATTAAAACGTAAACAAATGTTACACAACCTATAAGTGTATGTATGCCCTTTTCCAAGTAATTAGGTAATACATTACATGAAGTCACTGTGTTGACTCACTTATTGTGTCGTGGGAGAAAAATTATCAATTTTATAAGTAACATCGTCCGCATACCGATTTAATATGGACATGGCTGTATTATAATTACTACATGGTTTAAAGGCTGGTTAGAAAAAGACTGCAGGTTCGATTCCTATGCATGGTAAATGCTTACACTGGCCAATTATTCTTGATAGCTTATCTAAATAAGAATACTACAATAGTTACAGTTGTAGAAACTTTAAAAATATTTGAAAAGAAACTAATTAGAAGTTATTGTAAATTATTATTATTGAATTCTAATATTGAGCAATTACTATGTTTTTCATTTGGATATGGCTAAGTCTGTCACTTAATCTTAGGATAATTTTCATAGTTCCATAGGTACGTTAACACGTTCACTGCGCCATCATTTTGAAAGAACTTTCAGCTGGTGCTTTGGAGACCTAAAAGATCTCGAAACTAGCCTACCCTTTGGTGCGTTAGAGACCTAATCAGTCTCCTAAAAATACAGTTTTGAAAATAATTTATATCTTCCAAAAAACTAATGACATATATTTTGGAGTTTTTGTGGGTCAAGAGAGCCTATTGCTTTACATTTTACTAGGTTCGCACGCAGTTATGACATTAGAATAAACTACAAATACCAAAAAAAAATTAGATATCGATTGTATCTCGTACCGCAACCGAAGATAGTTCAATATGTGTAGTAAGTAGTGATGGGAATAAAATAATATCTCAGTTGTCGATTGAATAAGTTTTATTAAAGAAGTTTATTTATAAACTATGCAAAGTGTTTTTCATTAAAACATGGTAAGCACATTGATTATTTGCATTGCGCGCAAATGGTAACAATTTTTTTAGCTTTTTTTAGAAGCGTCAGTGCTGTTTAATGTGCGTCGTAATTTTTCATAACAACCCACACAACGTCTTTTTTTGTCGCCACGTTGGAAAACATGATCTGTACATCTTCCTTCGGGGAATTCTGTAATAAAAAGCATTATATTTTCCAAAATTGTAATTATACTGGACGATGCAGCACTATAATCCAGCGTTGATTTTTCATTCTTAGAAATCTCACCAAAATAAAACAATTTTAATAAATAATTAAATAAAATATATTAAATAAATTTTTTTTACACTTTTTCGAAACGTGCGCGCAACCTCCCACGTCGACACTAGGACAACACTAAAACGATTCACACAGCGCCCGCGCCGCCCACCCTCCCTCTCTTGCGTCTACGAGGCGTACGATTCCACGAGTATCGACATGTCTCCTAACGCAAGGAATAAAAATAATTATACTACTGTGCGTTAGGGACCTAATCCATCTCTATTAATTTTTTTTATATCCTCGAATTCACCTTTAAGTAGGAAGCAAATATGTATATTTGTCTTACTCATACTTAAAGAACTTTACACGTTAGAGCCTCCCGCAAGGAGTGAAACAACACGATTATAGTCAACGCACAATACAAAAGTCCTGCAAGAGATCTGATAGATCTCGTAATGCAGCGAACGTGTTAAATGAAACATAATATTTTTTTCAAAACCGAAATCTTAGAAGATCATTTCCATGTCTGTTCAAATGTCGACATCTCCAACCTACTGAATTTTGCTTCCGATCTAGTAAATGGAAACAGTTTTTTTGGTTCTTAATGTAGATAATATTGCTGAAAAAAATGATAGGTAATTCTCTATAAAATGATAGGTAATCTACGAATTGTGTCATCCATACTAATATTATAAATGTGAAAGTGTGTTTGTTTGTTTGTCTTTCTTTCACGTCGAAACGGCTTGGTGAATTGGCGTGATTTTTTGTGTGGAGATAGTTGCAGGGCTGGAGAGTGACATAGGCTACTTTTTACCACGGGAAAACACTTTATAATACAATGCTAAAAATATTTATGATCAGAATTACTTGAAACTTGGTATACATGCTCTTCAATACAATTAAATACGTGTTTTAGAATTTTTCGAAATTCATCCCGTAAAGGGGTAAATGAAAGTTTGTGTGAAACCTACCATTTTAGAGGTTATTTATTTTATATTTTTCAAATCAAACTCGTAGTTCCAGATGTCTATCACGCTGTAGATTTTACAAGCGGAGTATAATCTATACTAATATTATAAAGAGGTAAAGTTTATGAGTTTGTGACGTTGTAGGGGGTAACTCTGGATCTACTGAACCGATTTAGATGAAATTTGGTAAGAAGATAGTTTGAGACTCTAGGAAGGGCATAAGCAAGGACAAAGCGAGGGCGAGTCGCTAGTTATTTATAAATAAACTACGCAAACGAAGTCGTGGACAAAAGCAAGTCAATTAATTTACTGTATTTTAGGTCCCAACAGTATGTTACCTGAAACAAAAATATACCTAATACGTAACAAGTTTTATGAAAACCTAACTCACACTTGACCAGTTTTTATTCTCTTAGCTCTATTTTCTATCTATCTCTGACATTTTTAATTAAGGAAACATCATTTACATTAAATAGGTAACTATTTCCAAGGTTCTAAAGGATGCCTACAGATTACTTCATCGGCACAGTGATTAATATATAAAATTAAAACCGATTACGACTGCACTCGCAATGTAACACTTCCTCTATTGCAAGCTAAACGAATAGCATTTCAATCTTGTTTATCTTTTATTTATACTACTTTTTTAATCGACGTTCTTTGTGGATTTTATGGGTAAATGTTTATTTTTTAATATAAATATATGAACAATGAGTTTCATTAATGATTAAACTTTTTTTATATATGTAGTTTATAAATGAAAAAATTGTGTATCGTTCATTTGCCCTACATCTATGCAGTAAGGGAGTGGATTGTCTTATGATCCGCGCTGCATTGCCATTTATCTACGCAGGATGCATCATAAGAAATGTCCAATATAATTATTGCAAGTATTAATTAATAATTATTTATACTTTTATCTCGAAACATATTTAACCCCTTTTCATAGGCAAATTAATTTTCAACATTTTTTCAACTTTTTCTTATTAGGTGAAGTAAAAGATTGTGGGAAAACTTGCATGTCTAAAAATCCTCTAACACGCATTTTTGTAGTAAATTACGTCTGGGCCCGAGCCCAACAGTGAGATATTAAAAACGGCTGATTTTATCGTTATTTAATGGGAACAAAATTTACACCACTCGAAAGGTAAACCAATATATAATATATCAATGTGATGTGATGTTCTCCTAGCCGATTCCGGCCACGGCGGCCAATCTCATTGAGACTAGCCAACTGCGCAGGAGATATTATAGTGCACAAGTGTACGCGCAGACACAACGTGCACTCTCTATTCCTGTCACTCTCATACTCCGGTGGGACGACCACTTGACACGACCGGTGAGAGTTAAGGCGCAGGATCGACGGCTTTGAAACACCGCCAACTTCCCAACTCCGGGCTGTTACTGAGACTTAATATACAGAAAGACTCGATAACTAAACATGGCCCGACCCGGGACTCAAACCCAGGACCTCCGGGTGTGCAGCCGTACATGCTAGCCACTACACCACCGAGGCAATCATATCAATAATATGTTAATTAGTGTGTTCATACTGAATATCTTTTTTATCCATGTAGGTAACATCATCTTACTAATATTATAAACTAGCTGTAGGTACGTTTTAACGGTTACTATAAATATAATATGCATGTTACATGTACTATACATATAAACCTTTCTCTTGAATCACTCTATCTATTGCTGAAAGCTGCATTAAAATCCGTTGCGTAGTTCAAAAGATCTACGCGTTCAAACAGCAGGAGCGACTTTGCTTTACACTGTTTAGATGTGAAAGTTTACATGTTTGGATAGATGTTTGATATTCAATCACACCAGAACGACTCAATGGATCTGGATGAAATTTGGCACGGGGATAGATTATAGTCTGGAACAGCACATATGCTACTTTTTATCCCGGAAAAATGTACGGTTCCCGTGGGATAGATTTGATTTTGCTTTTCTAGAGGTGAACCCGAGCGAAGCGAGGGTGAGCCGGTAGTGTAAAAATAAAGTAAGTCTCACTTAAATAACATCTATTATTTTTATATTTCAAGTAGGTATCAGTTTGTAATAGATATCTATTTATTACGAAGACGGATATTGTGTAAACAGACGTTTAATATTTGCAACAAGAGTAATTATGTTAGTTTGTTTGTACATCTAGCAAAGGGTCCCGGTGTTGCCTTTGTATTATTTTTAATTTATTATTTTTTAATATAGTTTTTACTATTAACATAGTTAAAACTTATATCACAAGGAATTGCCAAATCTGTAAGTACGAGATTCATAGATCGAATTTACATTTTAATTTGTGACAAAATTCTACTTCATAAAAGTCATGAAAACTAAGTCATAAAAAGTCTTTTATAGTCAAGGTTATTAAGATTAGAAATATGTCATATGGAAATATCAACTATATATATACAACTGAGAAATCAAAATCATTGAAAATGATCTTCGGAATATTAAGTTTCAAATCACTTTCAACATACATACATAACAATATAACTTGGGTTGGATTTTCTTTTTCAAATTTAAACATCCTTATGCTGTCCTTCACAATCGGACCACAAATATTATTGGCGACGGTAACTTACTCGTCTATACATAGAATAAAATTGTAAATAAGTCGAATCAGTACATAAATTTTTTTTTTTGGAAAATCTGATTGAAATAGACATTATTATCGATACAGAGTCCGAATCTATAGTTTTTAGAATTTTTGTCTGTCTGTCTGTCTGTTACTGCATCACGAGAAAACCACTGGACAGATTTTGATGAAACTTGGTATGATGATAGCTGGTTATCCGGGTCAACATATAGAATACTTTTTACCGCGGGAAAATATCTCATTTCTGAGAAAAATTACAAAAACTGCATTGTAAGAGTATACTTATATGTAAAACCTTAGAATTTCGTTTTTGGTCATCTGAACGCGGGCGGAGCCGCGGGCAATGTTAGTACACAATAAAAACCAACCGGAATCAAATACATCTCCTTTCTGTTGTTACTCAACAAAGTAGCATACAACCCTTCTCAAGGGTTAAAGTATCCATATATATATTTAACAGATACCTATTAAAATCAAAGTTAACGAAAAAAAAAATAACCAGTTCAGGCACATTGACATAGCCAATTGCGCAGGAGATATTATAATACACAATTGTGTGCACAAACACAACCTGCTCTCTCCGTTTTTTTCCACTCTCACAATCTGATGTAAGGATAATTCTAAGGGACCGGTGAACGATCACCACAATGCACGGGGTACGCCCTCGTCAATTTTACTACGGGCTACTATTGAGAATATCTTAACTCTAATTCTTTACTCAATTACTATATATGACCCAACCGAGGACTCGAACCTAGGACCTCCGGATCCGCCACCATACATGCTACACAGTACACACTAGACCAACAGCGAAGTAGAAACGTAACGCAGTGTTAATATATGTACCTATCTTTCTATTACTGAAAGAACTTTAGTAAGTTCTGTCATGGGGGATAATATAGAGTATAATAATATTAACAAACAAACTAACAGACATAAATTTTCCTCTTTATAATATTGTAATTTGTAATATTAAATACTTGTATCTACTAATACCATTTATCAAAGTTTAATTTGAATTCAAGCCAACTTTGAGTAATTCAATAAATTACATTGCTTTCTAAGTAAATTACAACTAAGAAAACTTAATAGCTTAACAAATGTCCAACAAATCATAAGTTTGAATTTCCAAGTTTCTTATACTATAATATTTTACATTAATTTAAATAGTCAATGCTTGTATGCATAAAATAATTGCCTAGAGAAATAAAATAGCAATAAATAAGTTTTTACATTACACGTAAATGTATACGATAATACTTTCAAATAAAGACTGTAAATAGAATAATTATTCTTAAAATAAAAACTTTTTAACAAAAAAATAATAACCGACCTCAAACAAAAGCACTAAAAAGTAAAAAATAACTGATTGGTAGTTTTCATTTACTATACATACCTAATCAAATGTTTTCGAAGTCGGTGTACTTTGCTTTGTGTCGGCTGGCACCGACTTCAAAATTGAGTATGACGGAGTTCTGAGGTAACAAACATAAAAAAATACAGCCGAATTGAGAACTTCCTCCTTTTTGAGGAAGTCGGTTGATAAAATCATTACAATTAAAAATATCTATTATTTTGTATATGTTAAAGTAAGTTATCAAAACTATTTTCTTATACAATTCAAACCATTCAACTCATGTAAAAGATACAGTGAAAATTTAATGGATTTTAAAAACTTTGGGTTATTGTTATAATTTTTTGTAAAGTAAGAGTGAGGTAAGTTCCATATTTTTTACAAATTCTATATATATACTAATAGTTTCGGAGATAAAATGTAAGGAAGAGAAGTTGCATAATTTTTATATAAGTATTTATTATTTTTCCACTTGCAATACAAAGTGATAAAATGACGAACTTTCATTCCTCTTTTAAGTACTTCAGGGAAAGAATTTTCAAAAAAAAAAATTTGAACTCATTTTCTTTATATAAAACTAGCGACTCACCCTCGTTTCGCTTGAGTTCGTCCATAGTTTCCCATACAAATATTCATCTCCATTTTCACTCCTTTAAGGGATGATGTCCGGGATAAAAACTATCCTATGTCCTTCCCAGAGTCACAAACTATCTTCTTACCAAATTTCACTCAAATCGGTTCAGTAGTTTCCAAACTAACAAAAGAACAAAAAAATCTTTCGTCTTTATAATATTAGTATAGACTAATAATTACTAATTAAAAAATGCGCAGAATTTTGTGGATCTCGATGCAGCAGTTTAGGTATAATCAGGTACGTAGTGAGTCGATGTATAATTTAAGATTTTTGATATTACAATAGTTTATACTTTAAATAGATAAAAACTCCACTCATACGCTTATAAATTGTGGGAATACTTGAATGAGTTACGTCATTTATGAATTACCTACCTACATACTAAATAAAACCGTTTCCTACATTTTCCTCAAAAATATCCTGTTCAAATATATTTACTGAATTATATGTAAAAATTAAGTATAGTAAAATGAGACTAATATTTTTATTTACCATTGATAAAGCCTAAAATAATATATTATATCTATACTAATATTATAAACAGGTAAAGTGTGTGAGTTTGTGACGTTATAGAGGGTAATCTCTGGATCTACTGAACCGATTTAGATGAAATTTGTTAAGAAGATAGTTTGAGACCCTGGGAAAGCCATAGGATACTTTTTATCCCGGAATTGTTCCTTAAAGGAGTAAAAATGAGGATGAAAGTTTGTATTGGGAAGCAAGCTAGGGACGAACCCGAGCGAAGCGAAGGTGAGTCGCTAATATCATAATAATTCTCTTCGTGCAAAATAATTTGATATTCCATACTAATATTTTTCATCAAATTTGCTACCTGAAAAAAGTAAAAAATAAACACATATGTACTTGTACGACTTAAATTTAAAAAATACTCCACGGGACACTTCCGGGATTATAATTTAAAAAATACTCATACCCCTAAAACATTGGCTAGCTTTAAAGGGATGTATTTATCTTTCAAACCTTAATTACGTAGCCGATTAACATTTTCACAGAATGTGTTGTTATGACGGATAAAAAATTTAAATTAAGAAAGTCCTGCAAGAAACGTATATGATTGGTAGTTTTTTCTCCCTCTCTACCACAAAATGGAGTATTAATGTGCTTATACGTGATATTGTATAATGCGATTATAGTACCCGCAAGGTAAAGTGTAACATAAAAAAATAAAATTTGGACGACAGTTTTGGCTCAGTTTGTAGTGATCTCTACTTGCTGTGCAAGCGGTCGCGGCCCGCGGGTTCGATTCCCGCTGTCATTCATTGTGTGATGAGCACGAATGTTTGTAATCCAGTCATGGGTGTTTCTATACATATAATAAAACTGTAGAGGTCGAATGTCCGACCGAATCAGAGGGATGTAAGAAGACAAATAGAACAAATCCAGTTTTGTTTTCAATTTTTTTGTTTCTCTGTCTCTCTGTTTGTTTGTTTGTTTGTTTGTTTGTTTGTTTGTTTGTCCCGTACAAACAACACAAGCCTCGTAACTTACCATGGAACTAGATTGTGCTGTGTGTTAATGTCCAACATATTTATTTATGAATTCTGTCTACGTGGTCGGGATTGTTTTTTAAATGTATAATGTTGGACTATTTTATTGGTAAATAGCCCAATGCTAATAGTACTTGGCCGATTTTTTTGTGTCTATATAAAGACTCTATTCAAGAAAAAATCCCATGTCACTTGAAATTTTAAAAAAAACATCGCTGTCATTTTATCAGATATATATAATATATAAACACACTAAAACCGACTATAGTGGTCGTTGATCATCCTCACGTAATTTATAAACCATTTCAAATCTATAGATCGTTAGATATATAGGATTGAAACAAGCAAAGCTCCTCAAGGATACAGATAGAAAATCAACAGGAAGAGATCACATCAGATGACAAATGGCATCCTACGTGTATTTATTCAAAGTTATCCTTCATAGAACATTAATTTAATTTTATCTATTTATTTCAACATCATACGCATTTACCATTCAATCATTTCAGTATTTATATCTATACCTGCATCTAATCGAAATTATTACTAATATTATAAACTTGTTGTGTATATAAAAATATATGTTTGTTGGTTTGTCTGTATTTTCGCAATAACAGATTAAGAAACAGCGTTTTTTGCATAGAAATAGCATATGTCCTAGTATCTGTTTTTGGAAATATGGACATGAAATATAAGGATTTGCTAATGAGCACTTTATAATGATGTATATTTTTTTTTCAATACGAATTTATTCTCATATTTATACTCACATACAATTATCATATCTTATGTTCGTTTATATAAAATATATGCTACTTTCAATTATTTATGTATGTATAGGAATTAGATTTTCTGATAATTACATAAAAATAGCAGTCAACAATGCCGCAATAAGGAACTAGTTTTTTTTTTTACATAGGTAGATACGTGTAAAAATGCTGCTGGACATATAAATAAAAAAAATTATAAAATGTGCAGGTACTTAGAGTGGTTTAACAATCTTCTCGAGAAAAACATTTATCTCTAATTAATACATGCGTATGCAACAGAAAAAACTTGTTATTTTGATTTTTATATGTACATACATACATATATCTACAGACAAAAAGTTGTCTATGTTACATAGATTTTAATGGAAATTTTATGAGGGTAATGGCATTTTAAAGGGTTCCTTATTTATGATGGAAAAACAAAACAATTACATTAATTGCATGGATAAGTATATTATTATATAAATAAATAGATATAGTTTTAGGGATAATTTCAGGGGAAAATTATTATATATCTTATAGTAAATCACATAGTATATTAATTATTTACATATTATATTACAATACACATAGCATATTACAATACATTATAGAATGGTTTTTAAATATAATTAGTTTTTAAATTTTTGGACATTAAAATTACATTTTGTTTTACATTTGATAGTAAAATAACAGTAAAATTTTAACAGGAAACCGTAATATCTAAACGGAAGCTATAAAAGGCGCGAGAATTCAACATTTTTGATTCACCAACCCGTTTGTTATATATGTATATAAACTTAATTTTTAATGTCCACTTATGCACCTGAGATGTCCAAGTAACGGTATTCATATGACATATATTAAAATCGTAAAATAATCAGATTTAAAGAAGTTTAAAAAATTTTTTGTTCATTTTATTTTTGTAATTCGATTATCACTTCAGTACAATGGATGTATATATCAATATTTATTTTTATTTCTAGTAAATAATCGGACCACTGTATGTTTGTTAGTTCACGTTAAAACGTCTAGCGGGTAACATATAGGCTACTGTTAGGCACCTAGGAACGTATCCGAACAGTGCCTCTGCTAAGTCTTTAGGTTATCCTAGAGATTTAGAATAGACTACTTTATATTACTAGACTTCTTCTTCTTCTCCCTGCCCATTTCCCAATCACTTGTGGTCGGCGCAGTACATCTTCTGTACCGCTGATAGGATTTGGCAAAAGTTTTACGACCGGCCGCCTGCCTGACGTCAACCCTCCTTGGGAATGCTATTGTCTCTCTTTTTCTGAATTTTGTCGCGGAAGTCTTGTAATTATTATGCACTTTCAATTTATATTACTAGACTATATTAACTAAATAGTACATGCAACGCTGACCGAAAAATATGATTTGTTAGAGAATATCGATTTGACCATATTTAATTAACAGAGTTATTTTTAAAACATTTACATTTTAAAAATTAACTTATTTAGATTTTTGTATTTCAATTTCAAATTAATCTCTTAAAAAATCCTTTGTTTTAGAATTGGTATTCTGTGAATCTGTTTGATGTTTTATGAAACTCGACAGCTGAATCCGTCGATATATGTATGTACTTCATACAAAACTGGACGTTCGTTCGCGGATCCAGCTATCGAATTACATAACTTTTACAGAATAGCTCTTAATTAATTAACAACGTCAATGTTACATACAGTAGACTAAATACAATATGATGTCGGACAAAGCACTCGTTACGAAGCGTACATTGACTTCAGATAGCTTTAAAGTGAAGAGCAGGTTTACTATGGCGACTCTAATTAATTATTCACCATCTTATCTTACGCTATAACAAATCGGTACGAAAAATTTGTTTATTCGTAAGTAAGGTATAGTCTAGGGTAATCTATACATATAATAAAATTGTAACTAAGTCGAATCTGTACATTAAATATTTTTTGGCAAATCTAATTGCAATAGACATTATTATCGAAACAGAGTCCGAATCTATAGTTTTTAGAATTTTTGTCTGTCTGTCTGTCTGTTACCGCATCACGAGAAAATCACTGGACAGATCTTGATGAAATTTGGTATAATGGTAGCTGGTTATCCGGGTCAACATATAGGATACTTTTTACCCTGGGAAAAATATCTCATTTCTGAGAAAAAATCAAAAACTGCATTTTAAGAGTATACTAATAAGTAAAACCTAAGAATTTGGTTTTTGGTCATCTGAACGCGGGCGGAGCCGCGGGCAATGCTAGTATAGTATATAATCTAAGGACAGATTCTATTATTACATACATACATATTATATTTTATAGATTAATATTTGCTATTCTTTCATAGAATATACTAATGTAAATATAATACTTAAAGATATTAAAAACCGAACAAGGAGTAATGGAATGATAACCAGATTTTTAATATGCAGACATGTCGGTCACCTTGCCAAGGGAACGGCTGAACTAATGGCTTTACGTTATGTATTCAATTTATTATGTTATTTGTAATGTAGGCGATAATATAATACTCAACTGTTGTTTATGCGAATGATGAATTCAGAACTTGGTCAGTAATTAGCATTTGGCGCAGTAGCTATATGTTGATGGTATTTACATAGTTTCTTTGGAGTAGAATTCACTTAACTGGCCTTTTGGTGGTATCAGGATCGATTCGTTTCTCGAGAAAGGTAATCCATGTTATATAATAACTAGCATTGCCCGCGGCTCCGCCCGCGTTCAGATGACCAAAAACTAAATTCTTAGGTTTTACATATTAGTATACTCTTACAATGCAATTTTTGAGTTTTGTATTTTTTCTCAGAAATGAGATATTTTCCCGCGGTAAAAAGTATCCTATATGTTGACCCGGATAACCAGCTATCATCATACCAAATTTCATCAAAATCTGTCTAGAGGTTTTCTCGTGATGCGGTAACAGACAGACAGACAGACAGACAGACAGACAGACAGACAGACAGACAGACAGACAGACAGACAGACAGACAGACAGACAAAAATTCTAAAAACTATAGATTCGGACTCTGTATCGATAATGTCTATTTCAATTACATTTCCCAAAAAATATTTAATGTACAGATTCGACTTAGTTAGACTTTTATTATATTTATAGATGTAAAACGGGATTTAGCCATGTTTGATGCCGATGCCATTTACTTTTGAGAGTTCTCGATATTTCGGCACTGTTACAAGCGCGATTGTCACTGGTATACTTAAGTGTGAACAGTTGTCAGTGACCATGAAAGTTTAAAGACTTATAAGGTAACTCAACAGCCATTTTGGTCAAAAAATTATGTTTTTGTAAGAAGCTAAAATATTCGTTAAAATAATCGTTAGTCGTAATCCTAGTGGTTAAAATAAAATGTATTTCTAGCAATGAAATGTAACAAATAGAAAATGCGGGTCATGCTGGTGGGTCGTAAACAGATCTATAAATCATTTTCACGTTATATTGCTAATGTACACAGAAATAGATTGACAGATCTCTAGAGTAACAAAATCTACGGGTAATTAAATTAATTTAAAATGCATTTTTTGAAATTATACTTTTTTGGTGCGTTATGAAAAAAATTATTGAGAATAATATTTTTTTACGATGCGTCAGATTTAGACTACAGTATGAAGTTAGTCGTTATTGGTTACAGTGTGAAGTTAGTCGTCAAGTCTCCCTTTAGCATAGTGCAATGTCTATATTCAAGATATTTATTTGGATACACTATTTGCTGCCTGTGGCTCCGCGTAGGTATATTTAATTATACACCACCATCGATTGTACTTTTTATATATCCCATAAGCAAACCATAATACAAATTTTCGAATTAATATTTAAAAAATAACCTTTTTCCAGTATATATTTTCGTCGAGAGTTTTGTTCGCGTACAAAGCTAAATAAAAAGCTAATATTACTTTAAAAATTGCTGTTTCTATATAAATAGCGCTAGGACCCGTTTACCAACTCTAGCACTTACACCACCAGTTGGTTTTATATCATAGAGCATCCTAATGGGGGCAATTATATTTTAGAAGAAAATAAACATAAGTTTTTAATTTACATCCACTCAGCTCACCAGCTGTATTCTAAATTTCATATTGTTAATCATAATTCTTTCAAATCTAGCCATGGGTGCTTATAAGTATGCATAATTAGTATAAATTAGAACAGGTTTTTAGATGTCATTTCTAAGACGTAAGATTTATTTAATTGTTCAGTTATTTGTGTTTATTAAATTTCCAAGTATAAAGTATGTTTATTATTTGTAATTCAGGTTCATTTTTGCTTTTATTTTTTACATGTATAATATTTTTTTTGCAACCTATGTAATAAAGACCTATTTTTTATTTTTTTGTATAACATTTACAAAATAAATCTTTAATGTTAAAAAATGCTCTAAATAAGAATTTTAACACCTCCAGGTAAATTTCTAAGAAATTAATTAAATTTCTAAGAAATCTATTGTTAACTGTAACGCCGGCGTGTCCACGGTCGTGGAGGGATTAAACACACCTGTATGAAGATGAGTATTTTCAACATCTATTAAAAAAATTAACCGTTTTCAAAAAAACATAACTAAAAAACTTCCAGGCATTAAAAAATAACATTCATATAATTTTAAAATCTTTTAGTAAGACTGAAATGATTATAAATACCTACAGTTTTTTATCTGTGGCACTATTTCGTATTATGTCGTTAAAGATTTCATAATAATATGTGGGTAACTGCGGGTTTGAACTTGACTTTTTTTTAATTATTGGTAGAATATGTAAATTGTAAATGCCAACCTTATGAGACATATGCGTCACAAGTAAAAGGCTAATAATTATGTCACGTAATGTATATTATTTCTCACGAAAATCTATACCTTGATAATAATTATAGCTTAATTTTATGAATACAAAAAATACATATGTAACGTTCATAGAATACTTATTTTATAGGTGAAGAGTGCTATCGGGTAATTTTTATCCGAGTATTGAACCCAGTTAAAGACCTCAAAGAATTTGAATTGATAGGTGGGTAATTATAATTTTTGCTTCGTATAACACCTAATATTTAAGCTAAACAAAATACAATTTGTAACGTAACGTGAAGCATCTTCGTAGATCTCTTTAATTTGAATTCTAAATAAATACAAACGGACAATCAAGTTGTTTCTTCTAAGCGGGACTCAAACCTACGGTCTCCGATTAAAACGGAGTTTGATTACTGCGCTAATAGATACATTATTTCTATATGTTGTAGTATAAAATATAAGTAATAAGTACCTACTAAAAAGTCATCCTAGCTTCGTTCGGGTTCGTCCCTATGTGATTCTATTAATTAACATAACTTTTTTCTTTATAAACCGATTGAAATAAATCAAATACTAAATATTAAGTGAAGCTTATCACAAAACATTAGTGAAAACCGCATACAAATCCATTAAGCCATTTTAGAGATTAGCGCACACACGCGTGACTAACGCACAGACAAACAGATAAAGAGACAAAAATTCTAAAAATCATTGTTTTGGGTTCTATTGCGTTAATAAAGACCCTCAAAAATATTTTTTCTCAAATATCTTCCATGTACAAGACAGCGATCAATTACAATTTTATTTTATATAAAAGATATAGATAATTACAAAAAATAATAATTAGCATAATCTGTATTAAAAAAAATAACTAACACACGCTTGACGCAGGTATCACAATATAAATCCAAGTTAGATACCTTAGAAGTATCCGAACGGTGAGTGGGAGATCTCAAGATCGTGCGTGAGTTCCCTTCCCGCGCTCACCGCAGTCCGCCGCGCGCCTTCACGTTAAACACACGACAGTGTCGCGTTCCAAACAATATTAATTCAGAACTGTGAACCGTGATAAAACGTGCATCAGTGAACTGAACTTGTGTCTAGTGTTTATAATCTCTTTGAAACGTCCACTACATAATTCACGTAAGTAATTTATATTGTAACTGTACTCTCCTTCCATGGTTTGTTGAGCTATGCCGCTTCTAAGTGCGTATTCGCGGAAAAAACCTGTCGTCTCGAATGATTGGCCACGGCTGGTTGTTTTGTAAAATGTTAGATCTAGGTCGCTACCTGTACGAGAATTTTGCAGTTTGAAATATTTTGATGCGTCTCGTACTTCGATGTTACGCAGAAGATGGCCAGCGCGCTTACAATTTGTAGTAAGTAACGGTAACGCAACGTCATTTCAATGACCTATCACAATAATTCAATTAGTATGTCAGAGGCGGCTTTACTATAATAAAGTTAAAACCACGTGAACACAAAATAGACTAATACTTAACTAAGTTTAATTAGTGGATGTAGATCTTGAAGGTAACTTCTAGATTCTAGAAACGACAACGGTAATCTTACCAAATTAAGTAACACGTCATTTCTATCTACCTGGCTTATACGGGTAAGATATTTACCTACATAGATGCTAAAAGTGGTAAACGTGTTTCAGATTTAAAATAGATAAAGCCAATTTATTTGCTAATTAAATTATTTATTATAAACGAAAATATTCTAATTGCCTATATGCAATGTGTTTTGGTCAGTTTAATTAACACCATATTATAGCTGAGCGTAAGTACATATAAATCGTGCTATTTCCCGCAAATTCTCACGTACAAGTTACTAACACTTGTGAAACCAGGTTCAAACCAAGGACTTTGTAATAATTGAGCCATCATTTTCTCTAAGATGTAATACATAGATACGCGAAACGGCACTATTACTATGATAACGTAACTTTTTATAGTATTATTTTAAAAGTAAATCGTGTACACATATCAGAGAACGCATCTTGTTTACAAATAAGGCTGTTGCGAATAGTTTTGTCATCAAAAACAATAAGCATTTATATTGTAATTGCACTAGTTTTCGTGTTTATTTTGTAAATATTTCTGTGTTTAATAAAACACATGCAATTGTTTTAATTCACGTTTTAAAATTAGAATGGAATCTATCGATATTTTAAAACTTAATTAGTCGTCTTATTATTTACTTTAATATTTAGTTACTTTTTATTAACTTGGCATATGTTATGTATGTTTACATTTTTTTTTAATCTTAAGATGAACGGTGATCAGATTGAAACGACCCATCACTATTTAAAATGGTAGGTGTCAAAATACTAAGCATGGACGAATAGCCATTTATTTTTATTAGTTTTCACAAATGTCTACATATAAATTGCTCATTGCAAGGTAAGAACCAAGTAGTAACATTTTATCAAAATCATACTTAAACCAGTTGTTACCTACAGTGTATTTAAATAAATTTCTCTCAATAATTTCCAAGTGTTGCATTCCAATACATTAAGTTACGTACTTTAATCGTAATCAAGAGTCAAGTGTAGTTATTTCATTGAATTCCTTTAGTATTGACGTAGTTTTCTTACAGTTAACGTTTTATTAGACAAGTGTTATTTATGCAATTATGAATTATTCATCTGTGGATATTAAATTTCTCTAAGATTGCAAATATTTAACTAAGAAACTATTATAAGTTTCATAATAATAATACATGTAATATAAATGTCGTAAAACGTGTAAAAAAGGCCTCTTACTTATTCTCTTTTTAAACATTGCCAAAGAGGTTCGTATAATCCGAGGCCCTACTGTGCAAACCTCTTTGGACCTAGTTTGACACTTTACAAATAACTTGTAGATTTTCATTATAATATTCCACATTACGCTAACAAAATTTTAAAATGATTGCCTTATAATTACATTCTAAGTAGTGTATTCAAGGCTTAAAACTTGCCGCATGATTAATAGACCGCGCGAATGTGGGATGCAAAACGTCGCTCTTTTAGTAAAATCTATACTCACAATTTAGGCAATAACCGCCATATAACCTTTCATACCCACGCCTTTGCATTGTTTCCACGAAACACAACTGTGTAAATGTTATAACTTTAACTTAATTTACGCTAATTTTCATTGATTGTGAGTCTTTCTATTTGTTGTATGAAACATGTTATCTATACTTAACATTATAAAGAGGTAAAGTTTGTGAGGTTGTAGGGGGTAAACTCTGGATCTACTGAACCGATTTAGATGAAATTTGAGACTCTGGGATGCCGATGGACATTGAATTTAAACGTTTATATTCCGGAAATCATCCCTTAAGGGGAAGAGAATGGGGATGAAAGTTTGGATGGAGAAACAAGCTAAGGACGAACCCGAGTAAAGCAAGGGTGAGTCGTTAGTTTCATACCTATATCTGTTAGATTAAAGAATAATTAAGGTCATTACTAAGTATATTTCTGAATAAATCATCATCATACGATAAAAACTAAAATCCATGTTAAGGAAACAAACCTAATTAATTTGCTCATTAAATAACCTACTCATGCATAATTTTTGTCTAAATTAGGAGAACGCTACTAGGAAAACCATCCAAAATTATAGGAAAATTATAATTAGTAAAAAGATATGTAATGAATAATGATAAACCATTATTGTATTGTAGGTAAGTATGTGATATTCAAATGAACACTATGCAATCATCTGATGAACATTAATTAGGTCTAGACAAGCCCATTTTCTTATTCTAGGCTTTTTTTAAGCAAGCAAACCTTCGACTACAGGCTAAAAATTAATGCATTGTATATTATTTAATTTTACTTATTATTCTGACGTTAATATAAATCCTAATGTTACAATCCTAGTTTTGAAAGATAAAATTTGATGTTTAGTATAGATTTCTCAGAGATGAGATATTTTCCCTCAATAAAAAGTATCCTATATTATGTTAATATTAGCTATCATCATACCAAACTATCAAAATCTGTTCAGTGGTTTTCTCGTGATGCGTTCCCAGACAGACAGACAGACAGACAAAAGTTTTAAAAACATTTTTTTTTAATTTTTAATAATATTCATTCAGTTTTTTTCTATTACATTTTAGTATTTCCCAATGTCAGTTATAGGAGAGATTAAACATAAACACGAAGTAACGCGTCTAACAAATTGTGGACTCGCAAGGAGACAGTATTTTTTTATGTATGTATGCAGTTGCATCTTATGGAGAGCGCATTGTAAGTATAAAATATATTTATTACTTTCAATTAATATCCGAACAGCGTACAAGTATTGTTTGCAAATACCCAAACCGATGAATGGTATCGGGGGAACATTTTTTGTAAGGCGTGTTGTAGAATGCTAAAATGTGTTAACATCCACAAGAATATTTTAGGGAAAGGCCGTTGAATAATATTATGAATAAAAAAGAAATAAGCAGGTATTTCGTTACAAATCTGCAGTTTCTGACTTTCTTTTTATAGTGAACACTTGTCTTGCAAGTTATCTAATACAAGCGACTCACCTTCGCTTCCCACATCCCCATTTTCACACCCTTAAGGGATGATTTCCGGAATAAAAATATATATCCTATGTTCTTTTCAGGGTCTCAAACTATCTTCTTACCAAACATCTAAATCGGTCCAGTAGTTTTTGAGTTTATTCGTTACAAACATACAAAAATGCAAATCTTTCTTTATAATATTAGTGTAGAAGTGTAGAAGTTGCTGGTTCCACAGCAATTATTATTTTGATAATTATCTGTTTTTAAGGCTTTTCTTTGAAGGTATTTTTAAGAAAATTCTTTTTTACAGGGTAGAGAAGGCGATAAATTTTTGTTTTAGTTCATCAAGCATATTAAATAAAGTTAGGTATTTCGTCAGGTGTACTGCATTGCATTTTTGATAATCAGTTAGGGTCAAACACCCAAACAGACCTATTATATTATCTTTTATTTGTACAAATCATGAGAAATTCAAATAAAATCATCATTTACCTTTATCTATGGGAACTGGGTTAACGCATGGAGTTATCATGTTGTAATTATGAGTCAATTGATTGTATAATTTGTTTTGTATCGGCACATAATGAATTATTTGTAATTAGTAATTACCTTATTAGGTAATTTATGTAATACTAGTTACCTTTAATATATGTCCATAGCATAAGAATTATGCAATTATATAAAATGCTTGTATCTTAATAGATTTATCTCAGTCTCTCCCGTCACCTGTATGTGATGATTGTTGTAAAGCATTCGAAACGTCGCGCGTCGGGAACCAAAAATAAAAATAAAACTTGCGAAAAAATCGGAAAAGATAGTATGTAGTTATATTTAAAATCTACGCCTTTTTGTATCTATACAGTTATACTATAAACAAGTGTACGTAGGTTTTTTAAACTTAGTATCACTAGAAATGCTAGTGACAAATAAGTATTGCCATTTGCCATACCATTGCGGCAGAAAAAATTCTATAAACTATAGATTCGACCTCTGTATTGATAATAATGACTTATACAATAAGATTTTTCAAAAAATATTTAATGTACAGATTCGACTCAGAATTTTATTATATGTATATATAGATAGATAACTATTGTATGTAGTAAATGATATGACTATTTCTTGTGAATAAAAAATTAGTTAATAAACGTGTTAAACGTGTTACTAATTAAAACGTAAGAAGTAATAGAAGCATCTAGAACATTTTTACTACACCAAATGTAAAATTTCTTTTCCATCATAATTTTAGTATTGAACAGTTATTCGCGCAAAAAACTTACACGAAACTACTCGTGTAATAATCTTTTTCACCGGCTTCTAGACTTTTTGCATAACTTCTAACCAATCTATTCTAATTTTTCCTTGACACACCGTTAAAATGGGTTTTTCGCAAGAAATTGTGCAATACGAAGTTACCTCGCGTATACAGTTAAGGCTTATCTGAAAACAATTACCAGGTATAGTCTATGGTCATAAATGTATGGCAATTGTAATAGCTTTTTTACACGTCATTATTAGTTTCTTTTTTCATTAACATAAATACAGCTAGAAACTTCTCCGTTATTCAGTTTGCAGCCAACTGGCAGCGTTTAAGTAAAACAAACATCATCAAAATCGATTTCAAATCGATAGATCGGCTACGATTGTATGGACTTATCGACATTCCGAAGATCACGTGTTGAAAAAGTGCCTTTCCATGGCTAAACAATGGGGGAAGAGGAAGTGGTAGGCCACAAACTACCTGGACGTCGATTGTCCAGAGGGACATGAGGGAACTGGGCTTATCTGATGACCATGCTTACCAGTGGAATAAATAGTGTCTCAAGGTTAAAAAAACCTACCCCGCGTAATGGGAAAATACGAGGAAGATCAGAATCGGCTTCAAAATATTTTATTTAGAACTTTGAACCTGTATTTTGTTAGGTTAGATTTGCTTTAGGTTTAGTAATAGATGGTAGATAATATCTAAATAGATATCCACTGTAATGCTATATCCTAATAGTTATGCCAGTCTACACATCTACCTGATTTATATACGAGTACTTTACACGTTCCTCCAGAAATTAACAAATAAGGCTTGAAACAATGATGAAATCTATGACAATAAAATCCTTTTTATGATCATTTGCATCATAAAAATATAACAAAAACATACATTTGTACGAACGATTTCACCATTTAAATATTTTATTGCCACTTATAAAAATGAGAACTAAACTATTATTTTTCTATTCAACAATTTTCTAAGTACTTAGAATAATACGATCAAGGTGATTATGATTGTCGCTAAGGTTTACTGAGCGGAGATTAAAGTAGGGTCTGCAAAAACATCGGATCGTTAAACCCACATCCTAGCAACGCTTTTTGTATAGTACGATTCATTAATGTTAGTAGTGAACGTATTACGTTTTAGCTTTGATTCAAAGACAATGATTACATGATAAAAATTTTCTATTTTTCGACTAAGAAAGACTTCAAAATCACGTAAATTTTATTAGATATTGCATACCTTTTGGACTATTTTTTCTATAAAAATGACGCTAAAGTAGGTACCTCGGTAATTTTTCGATGTTAATCAATGTTGGCCATCCAATTTCAAAAGAAAAGTAGTTAAAATTTTCTAGAAGCCCTATTACTATGCCTCCGCTGTTCGTCCTTACGTCCGTCCGTCAGAGAGCTGTATCTCATGAACCGTAATAGGTAGAGAGTTGAAATTTTCATAGAGTATGTATTTCTATTGTCGCTATTACAACATAAAAAATAAAAATACAAGACGCATTTTTTAAAGTCCGTAATCGATCATCGAAGTTAATATACATTATACTATATACATACATAGAGTAAAAGTCATATTAATAAAAAGTACATGTACGATGGTACGGAACCCTTCGTGTGTAAATTCGACTCGCCCTTGACCGATTTATTCTTATTTTAATCTTACCTTAAGAGTAACTTAACTTTAATTTAAATTATACTAGCAACTCATCCGCTTCGTTTGGGTGCGTCCGTACTTACGTTTTAACGTTTAGTATGGACTTCTCAGAGATGAGATAGTTTCTCGCTGTAAAAAGTATCCTATATGTTGACCCGTATAACCATCTATCATCATACCAATGTATTCAGCCCTTTTTAACGTTCCACTGCTGAGCACGGGCTTCTCTTCAATACGAGGGGGATCAGGCCATAGACCACCACGCTGGCCAAGTGCGGGTTGGCGGACTTCACATGTCTTTCGAAAACTTGCTAGGTTCTCTCAGACATGCAGGTTTCCTCACGATGTTTTTCCTTCACCGTAAGACAAGTGGTAATCATGTTAGAAATGATTCGCACATGAAAATATCAGAGGTGCGAGACCCGGGATTTGAACCCGCTTCACTCGGTTTCCCAAGCAAGCGTGTTACCACTGGGCTACCACTGCAAACTGTAGGTATAGATTTTTTATATGAGTAGACAAAGTTACGTGCATAATCTGTAAGGTAATGACTTAATTCATCAAAACAACAAAAACTAGAAAACGACAAAGACAAAATGAGCAGGTACGATATTTTGAAAGTGTTCTATGTTATTCTTCTCAACTCATTGTTTCCATGAGTTAGACAGCTGTTACATAAAGGGAACGTATTTCTATCTATACATATAATAAAATTGTAACTAATCCGGATCTGTACATTAAATATTTTTTCGAAAATCTTCTTGAAATAGATATTATTATCGATACAGAAGCCGAATCTATAGTTTTTAGAATTTTTGTCTGTCTGTCTGTCTGTTACCTCATCACGGAAAAACGACTGAAGGGATTTTGATGAAACTTGGTATGGTGATAGCTGGTTATCCGGGTCAACGTATAGGATCCTTTTTAGTGCGGGAAAATATCTCATTTCTTAGAAAAAATACAAAAAAATGTTTATTTCAATAAGAGTTTCCAAAAAATATTTAATGTACAGATTCGGTTTAGTTAGAATTTTATTATATGTATAGATTTAAATAAAACTATCTTTTTGGATTTTTTACGGATTTATCGATAGATTTCGTGACTGATAACTGGTGTCACTGCAAAACCATTCTTAATACGGAAGGAATTGCAGCTATCCTTACAAGTTTAATTAATTATATTATTTCATGTGTTAATGAAATGAAAAAAAAACTACACAATTTTGAGATTCACTCGAAAAAAATTTGTTAAACATCTAATTACACAGATTATTTAATTGCTGAGAATTATTGCTATTTATTTCTATTGTAATCGCTACTTGAGTTCAGTACTTTCAAACAATAGTACATTACAAGGGCAGTTATTATTGTATAATCATTATTTATTTCTATATGCTTATAAATTTTGCTTCACCCTTTTTTTGCTGTCAGTCCTTTGTGGCCTTGGTCCGGTCTTGGCTAAGTGTTAGTAATTTAAATCATTTGCTATCTGTATGTTTGTTTTAATTAGCAGAATTAATTGTTTGGTCTAATCGAAGTCATAAAGCTAAATATCCTGTTTGAAAATATCTTTGTGTATTACATTTATTGCTTGGACTAAAGAATTATGTCGACGGAGCCCACCAAAAAATTGTCATAGTCAAAAATATTAGCATGGTTTTCTTTTTATGCTATTATTCTCGTTTCTGTCGTACAGATTGTTTACTTTTTTTAAAGAATAAGGGAAATTTTAATTAAATATTAGTCGTTAATTTACCGTTTTTTAATCAAAATAATACTGCTATATTATTTAATAGTAGATTTTTTTTATTATAATAAAATCCTTTAGCTCGGGTTCGTATCTAGCTTGATTCCCCATACAAACTTTCATCCCTATATTCACCTCCTTAAGGGATGATTTTCGGGATAAAAAGTATCCTATGTCCTTCCCAGGGTGTCAAACTATCTTTTTTTATTTCATCTAAATCAGTTCAGTAGATCCAGAGATTACCCCCTACAACGTCACAAACTTACAAACTTTACCTCTTTATAATATTAATATAGATTTATTTACATAACACAGTTATGAGTGTGTTCTATTAATATCTGTATATATTTTAAAATTGCTTAGCTTCATGTTCAGTTTCTCACTCTTGTCTGTCTTATACCTTAGTCTGAGATTTATTGCTATCTAAATATGTACGTATTTAGCGTTAAATTGTTCATTTAGTCGATTTTTATATAATTATCCACGTTTTAACTTCTAGGTAAGTTTGATAAATATATTTATTAAAATATACTTACCTACTCATGAACATGTTCACTGCGTTCAATCCTGTTCTTATATTTTTTTTAAGTCTCATCTGTCTTATGATCACTGCTATTGCGTCTCGTATTTTCCCTGTTACCTGGAACTGGAACTTTAAACATCGATAACGGTGATCAAAATCGACGTCTTAATTCTACGGTTATATCGTATGATAAATACATTGCAATCACTATTGCCATAAAGATGTCGACAGCTGCATTTTGCGTGTAACCAAATTAGGTCAGACTCCTGAACAAGGTTCGGACAAATAAAACCGTGTGTCAACATAAACTGGTTTGTTTATGTGGTTATGTTGCCCCTCCGCAAGATCTGGGCTTTAAATGAAAAATCGACCTTTAATTGTATGTAAAATCCGGCATTTGGTGGTGAAAGCCAGTGGGAAGTTTATGGGAAAGCAAGGGTTATTCAAATATGTAAATATGAACTTTTGTAACCATAATATTTTGCATAATGTGTTATTTTTAAATGTCGCGTTATTTCCTTAACAGCTTTATGGTTTACCAGTAGCGGGAAGCACGGGCAATCTTTACTGTGAAATGAATGCCCCCAGCGGGACTCGAACCCGCGACCGCTGGCACAGCAAGTAGGGTCACTACAAACTGAGCCAAACGTGTCATCAATTTGAAAATATTTTGCTATTTCCATTACGTAGAAATAAATAACTGTTATCTGTGACACCAGAAAATGTACTTATCAAAACGCTCCTTCAGAGACATTAAAACTGTTCTTAAAAGTTCTTTCGTTAATAGAAAGCAGGAATATTTATTATTGACATACCACGCTAGAGGACGTTGCGGGATAGCTAAATTATGATGAAAATATTTACAATTGACAGGAATCAAACCCCATAATATGCAATACCAATTGAACACATAACCCACTTTTATTTCGCCGGTCGTCATCCAAAACCAAATAAATCACAATTCCAATACGATAAACGGAGAACTAGTTTGCAACAAATGCTATTCATTTTATTATAACCAGTCTTAAAGGGGTAAGGTTTTGACAAATAGCTGCTAGAAAGTTGGCCACACAGTGTGCAAAACCTCCTTTATAATATTAATGTTAGAAATATACATTAAAATATATTAGAATTGAAGTTATAGGCGAAAAAGATGGTATATGCATCCATACTAATAATATAAATGTTAAAGTGTGTTTGTTTGTTTGTCTTTCTTTCACGTCGAAACGGCTTCGCGGATTATCGTGATTTTTTGTATGGAGGTAGTTAGAGGGCTGGATAGTGACATAGGCTACTTTTTACCCTTTAGAGATTATCTTTTTCCCACGGTAAAAAACGTTATATTATAATCCAAAAAAAATATTTATAATCAGAATTACTTGAAACTTGGTATCACGTTTGGCTCAGTTTGTAGTGACCCTACTTGCTGTTACTGCGGTTGCGGGTTCGAGTGCCGCTGGGGGCATTTTTTTTTGTGTGATGAGCACGAATGTTTGTACTCCAGTCATGAGTGTTTTTATTTATAATATGTATATTGTAAGTTTTAAAGTTCTATAGTAGTGTATCAACTATCTAGTATCCATAACACAGGCCTCATAGCTTACCATGGAACAAGATGGTGCTATGTGTTAATGTCCCAACATATTTATTTATTGAAATACGCTTTGCGTTGTCAATTCTGAGCTACATATATATATATATATATATATATATATATATATATATATATATACAGCTACACATATATATTCCGTCAGACTACAGCTTTTACAATACAGATTAGAAATTAGTAGTCACTTTAATATATAGGTACAGGTCCTTTGTGCCCTTCAATAGTAAATGGAACAGTTCGTTCTAAGCAAATAACCATAATAGAATAATACACTCCAATATCCAGTAGTGGTTGTAAATCATTTATGAATTCAGGCCAATAATAATTTTCTCTGATCACCGATGCATTGCGTCTTTGAACGAAAGCGTGATCTATTGTTCGCTTTCAAGGTCCAATTTTCATTGCACTCGATTGCAATGAAGAATTAATAGAAACTACGTATGAAACGAAATTGGTTTTCGGTTCAAAATGAGATCCACATATGGTGGGTAAAGGATGTTTACTTTGCCTTTTCTTTCAAGTTTCGAAAGTTTCTATTACAGTGTAATTTTGGATGTAAGCATTTTTGTTGTAGATATCTCTTTAAGTTCACTGTCAGACACAAAACACTTGAATAATCAAACACGATAACATATCCGCTGTTTATTATACATACGAGTATGTAGGTTACATTTTTGTCAAATAGCAAAACGTTTTCTTTCACGTTGAAAGTAATACGAGTAAGTACCTAACCATCTATACATATAACAAAATTCTAACTAAGTAAAATCTGTATGTTAAATATTTTTTGGAATATCTTATCGAAATAGACATTATTATCGATACAGAGGCCGAATCTATCGTTTTTAGAATTTTTGTCTGTCTGTCTGTTACCGCATCACAGAAAAACTACTGGTATGGTCATAGCTGATTATCCGGGTCAACATATAGGATACTTTTTACCGCGAAAAAATATCTCATTTCTGAGAAAAAATACAAAAACTGTAATGTAAGAGTATACTAATATATAAAAACTAAGAATTAGGTTTTTGGTCATCTAAACGCGGGCGGAGCCGTGGGCAATACTAGTGTTATATATGAATGTTTAAGTTATTTTAGTATAGATAGTATTCATTCCAATTCGGTTACGCGTAAATTTTGCATAATTATCTAATTATTTTAATACAGAATTCGAAGAATGATCGCCAAAATAAAAATATCGAATAATCGACGTAATCTGCCCGTAGGGAACTGGGGAAACCAGTTGTTAAAAATTTTATATGGTTCTAAAAGTAAGTCCAAGTTGGGTCAAAGTGTGAGCAACGTGATTAATTTTTATGATAACGTTTTAAAGCCTCATGTCAAGGTGACGCCCACGACGATTATCTCATTTCCCATAAATATTGCATTTCTGTACTCGGCCTTAATAAGTTGGTCTTTAACTTCCTTGTACAGTAAGCCATGTGTTTGAGGATGAAAATGTTTTAGGACTACACTAATACACAAAGATTTTTATTAGACTAAATAATATTTTTATATACTACTAGCATTGCCCGCGGCTCCGCCCGCGTTCATATGACCAAAGACAAATTCTTAGGTTTTATATATTAGTATACTCATATTAGTACGTATATTATTTGACCCGGATAACCAGCTATCACCATACCAAATTTCATCAAAATACCTCCAGTAGTTTTTCTGTGATGCGGTAACGGACAGACAGACTGACAAAAATTCTAAAAACTATAGATTCGGCCTCTGTATCGATAATAATGTCTATTTCAATAAGATTTTCCAAAAAATATTTAATGTTCAGATTGACTCAGAATTTTATTAGGTATATGTATAGATGAATAAATAAATAAAACAAGTTTTTTTATATAAGAAGTGTATTTTTTATAGTTCTGGGTAATTTTTTTTTAATCAAAATATAATTTTTGTATAAGAATCATTCTTCAATCGATCAAAATCAAATCAAAAAATCTTTTCGAATTTTTCGCGGACTCAACTTGATTTTTGGTTTCCAACGTTTCGAATGATTTGTAGCAATCTTGGTCACGGGAGAGACTGAGGTTTTAGACGTCTCAAAGGTCACTATATAATTGTTATAAACAAACATCTGTTATAAATAAACTATTATTTTCACAAACGTATTAGTACCTTTAGTTCTAACCTCTTAAGATATTTTATTTCATCTAATTCGAAGCATCATTGAATTACGTATTACGTAAATCCACTCTTATTGTTACTGCAGACTCGTCGCATGTAATTGTGGGAATCTTTTAACAATAGAACCTTAATATTTTACCCACCTGTATACTGTGAGAATGTGCAGTAATGTTGAGTTATTATGTGCAGGACGTGTACTGAAATGTATTTTTACTTAGGCAGCAGGTAAAATTGGTTTAAAATTGGTTTGTCACAGATATCAAAATAGTGATGCTTTTCTTTGAAGACCAGATGGTATAATAAAATATTTACATGTACTGAACTTGTCCAACAATTTTTTTTTAATAATGTTAAACTTTAAAAGACTAATAATAAAATCGACATTTATAAAGAAACTAACTTAACTCACAATCGCTCTGCTCGGGATCGCTCCTGGTTACGGTTTAACGTTTATTAGAGATTTCTCAGAGATGGGATATTTTCCCGCAGTAAAAAGTATCCTATATGTTGACCCGGATAACCAGCTACCATCATACCAAATTTCATCAAAATCCCTCCAGTGGTTTTTCCGTAATGCGGTAACAGACAGACAGACAAAAATTCTAAAAACTTGGGCCTGTTTATCGATAATAATGTCAATTTCAATAAGATTTTGCAAAAAATATTTAATGTTTAATTCGGTTTAATTACACTTTTATTATATGTATAGAAAAAAAATACTCTAATCACAGCAGAACGGCTGAACGGATGTGGATGAAATTTGGCACAAAGATATAGATTATAGTCTGGAATAGTACATATCACTACTCGTGCTGCTTTTTATCCCGGAAAAATGTACAGTTCCCGTGGGATAGATTTGTTATTGTATTTCACTAGAGACGAACCAGAGCAAAGTCAGGGTGAGCCTCTAGTATTTCATATTCCGTTAATGAAATCATCTGTTCGCTAAAAAATATACATCCCTCAACATTCATTAAAGTTGAATGTAAATTACACTACAAGTAGCATTACTAGCATACAATTAAATACATCCTTATCTGGAACAATTTTATTTTTAAGTCGATTTATTGTTATCCCATAAAATATTCCACATTATCCGGCTTTATGACCTGTCGACTTTTGGTCTTCGAAATAATTTTATGAGTCTACTACTAAATTAAGTATATTTAAATATTCAAATTATTTAATATATTATGTATGTATGTTTTTCCCATTTGTCTCATAAGTATCTACAAAATGTCTATTTCTTTGGCTATTGGCTAGTAGTCTAAAATCTATGTGGTGGACCCCTTGGTGGCAGATTGGATATCAAAATGTTGATAATTTTATTACAAATTCAATGATATATATGGTTGTTATACCAAAATATCTCCATTCTAGAGGTTTTTAAATAAAAAATAGCCTGGAGCAAATTTTTGATAACTACGCCCCTGGGTTATGTTTGTTAATATGTTTTGTGGTTTAAAAAATGTTGTTAATTTGGAAAAAGGATAAGGAGTCCACCACATTAATCGGGATCTTAGACTATAAATTGCTAGAAAATATTAACTATAAGAGGTGTCCATTTCTCTCATCATTATACATTTAATTCCACAAATTTAAAGAGAGGGGTAATAAAAAAATGTAAACGATACAAAACGGGTATCAAATGAGTTCAAACTATATTTTTTTCGTGGTCCAGTTTTTTTTTCTATATTACTGTTTTTTGAACGGTATGTGTTTGATCATAACGGAATATTAATCGTTATGAGACCGGGATATGCAATATAGATTTAAAATTAATGCATATTTTAAAAGCAGGCTGTTAAGTTAGCGTTCGACGACGCGTGTGGCTCAGTTTGTAGTGACCCTACTTGCTGTGCCAGCGGTCGCGGGTTCGAGTCCCGCTGGGGGCATTCATTTGTGTGATGAGCTCGAATGTTTGTACTCCAGTCATGGGTGTTTATATTTATAATATGTATGTATTTAAAGTTATATATGTGTAGTGTATCAACTATCTGGTATTCATAACACAGGCCTCGTAGCTTACCATGGAACTAGATGGTGATGTGTGTTAATGTCCCAACATATTTATTTATTTTATTTAAGTATCTCCAAACACGATCTGGTTTCACGCGAATGTTATAATATAATACAAGTATGTACGTACAATTAATAGGGACAGTTCTTATGTTACATATGAAACGTTTAAGAAATATCAGATAGCAGATTATTTGAGATCTGAATCTGTAAGGTGATATGACAATCGGAACAATGCCCAAATAGGCCACAAAGTAAGTCAAGTCTCGAACAAAGTGGTTTTTGTTTACCGATTTAATTTCACTTAGGTCGCACAGGAAGGGGTGGGTGCGTGTTTGTTCCGTTACGACCAAGTTACATGTAAGACTCAATAAATTATCTGTAATTAGTTCGAAACTGACACGATAACTGGTAAGGACGGTTTTTAACAGAGCTTTAAATACATACATACTTTGTTGATCCTATAATTAGATATACCTATGTACTTTTTTAAGTAAAATTGTGCACAAACTTCAAAATCATATGGCATATACTTAGATTATTTTTAATAATCTAAGGACATATAATATTTTTGAAAACTGTATTATACCATCCTAAAGTAGAATACAGTGTATTTTATTATAAAATCATGTAAATCGGCTTGCAGTCAGCGATAATATCGTGAACATAATATGGAATGCATCTTCCATAGATTAAAGCCAATTTTTATCACGGCATGAGGTGTCAAAACGAAACAAACTTTTGTATTTATTATATATATTTCGTGTCTTCTCCATTCTACGTGACGTTAGCAAAGTAATCTGTGCTCAACTGGCACGCTTTGAAGCCATTAATGAGCAAGAGAATTGAATTGAAATTATTATAGGTATATAATATTGTCAATATATGTACTATACCTACACACTAAATTAACTTATTTTCTCTGAATAGTTATACTTCGTCCACATACTTTTCCTTTATTTTGTTGTTGGTACCTACTTATATTTTATAGTGCCTACGTAAATAAATAATAATTTAAGATATGGAAATCGAACCCACTACTCCATATACGGTACCACTGTGTCAAACGCTTTATTTACATTTTTATGTCACTGTAAACATGGGTCGACAACATTGTTTTCAATATCCTCAGAAGGAAATAAATAACTTAAAGAATTCTTTTGATGATAACAATTTACGTGACAACAAGAAATCCATATAGGATTTAAAGTTTATGTGCACATAAAATTAATTAGTTGCGTGTTGAATTACGAAGTGTTCAAGAAAGTTAACTGTTATTCAGTTTTTATGTTGCGGCCGCAATAGTGTTTGGGGTGTCGAAATTGTTTTTGTATAGTACCTACAGATTTGTCTGCAGCTTTACACGTGTTGTACCTACATCTATGGTATAGAATCGCGTATTTTTCTAAGGTGTCATAATAAAATAATCAGATCAATAGTTCCGGAGATAACAAACGCACATGTAAACATACAAACAGATTTTAACTATATATAATCGTGTAAGGTTACTATAGATCAGATATTCCGTTTTTTACTTGGGTTTATGTTAGATCGACGCCTTAGGAAACGTTAGTCATAAGATGAGAATTTACTTGACTAGTTCTAGATCCTGTTTGGTGTGTCCTTATTCGTATGCATCTCTTTTTAACGTCCCACTGCTGGGATCCTCCCTTTAATACGAGGAGGATCAGGACATAGTCCACCACGCTGGCCAAGTGCGAGTTGGCGGACTTCACATGTCCTTATTTAACGATTTTTATTACTATAATGCTGTAAGTTATATTATGTCTATACATTTTCTATGGCTTTCGCTATTATAAATTGTTATAACATTTAAATAGCATTCCGACGTAAATATCAAACAATTTCATTCATCAAATTGTAAAAGTAAAATTGTCTGAACAATATAACCGACGTAAAACACTCGTGTTTACCAGTTCAGAGCCAGACGTCTAAAATTAGTTAGAACACGGGTTACGAACTTCCACACTGTTTATAGATTTTATTACGGCACGTGGGGTGACATGGATGTATACGCCATGTGTTCAACAGAAAGGGATGTAATAAACATTCACCTCTAGGTATGGCTGCCCTAGATTTTTGCCTCAAAGAATATTTATGTTAGGCATTTTTAAGGTATCCGAGGGTCGAAGCGTGTGACTAAATCTGTGCTAAGTTTAAAAGACTGCGTTTGAATTGTTGTTAGGTTGAAATTTTTTACAATTTTTTACAAAATATTTGTTATTATAGTAAAATTGAGTCGATAATTTTATCTCTGAACGAATAGTTTTAATGTAACAGCTGATATATGTAATCGAAGAAAGTACCAATCACGTATTAACTTACTGTTGGGTGAAGTTTTATCGTCTTCAGTGAACTTTCAAGTCTTGGACCAACTTATACTTTCTCCTGTATAAACGTTAAGTTTTTATAAATATACTTATTTTTAGTATATATATATATATATATATATATATATATATATATATGTATATATATATATGTATATATATATATGTATATATATATATATATATATATATATATATATATATTATATATAATATATTTTTTTAGTATTGATAAATAGTTGCAAGTCGAGCTTATGCGACTAACTGTTCAAGTAAGACAGATACCTAAAGTGGTCTAAATATTTTCTAAATGATTTTAATTCGAGAAATCATATTTGTACCATTTTCACTTAAAACGCCTAATGATTGATGATTTTGTAGTTATTCATTAATTTATGATAATTTAATACAAATACAAAAAATATTTATTATAAACACGACAAAAATATAATTAACACCTCCAGGTAATTTTTTTAAGAAATTAATTAAATTCTAAGAAATCTATTGTTAACTGACACGCCGGTGTGTCCGCGGTCGTGGAGGGATTAAAGCATGTTTTGTACGATTAGATTTTATGCTGTATGTTCGTCTATCCTACGAATATCATAAATGTGAGTTATGTAGAAGTGGTTTTTGTTAATAAACTAATATCTTAAAGGAAAACTTTACTCCTGAGGATTTTTGCTTAAAAAAGTCATAATGTACTGCACGAATATGTTTTCTCAATAAATAAACAGTTTTAAAATCATTGACAGGCGTTATTTTTTATAGAATTTTTATCTCGCAACAGTAAATCTATTTCCGGATCCGGGAGAAGCCGCTTCCTACAATACTATTAGGGTGTTCAAGGAAGAAACCCCATAAAATTCTGTTCAACGGATAGGTAAAGTTTCAAGTTACGACCGCGTCTTTAATTCCCCAAATTGTCTTCACCTTAAGTTGCTTTCTAAAATTTATTGTTATATCAGTTTTTGTAAACTTGAAAAAAGTATTTTATAATGAAATTATCTTTTTGTATTTCGTCTTGTGTGTGTGTGTGTGTGTGTTTATTTTATACTAGAGGTACTTAGATACATTTTCACGGCCAGTAAAGGTTTCTCAGAGATAAGATATTTTACCAAAGTAAAAATTATCCTATATGTTGACAAGGATATCCAGATATCATCGTACCAAATTTCATTAAAAACTGTCCAGTGGTATTCTCGTGATGCGTTCCCAGACAGACAGTAATTCTAAAAACTATAGATTCGGCTTCTGTATTGATAATAATGACTATTTCAATAAGATTTTCTAAAAAATATTTAATGTCCAGATTCCACTCAAAATTTTATTATATTGATAGATTTTGGTTCTCCTCATATCGAATGTTTTACAACAAACATGAAAAAAGAACAATTATAGAATCAATTTTCCTTGTAACAACTCTCCGGGCTAGAAGTTGTTCAGATCGAAAATTTAAATGAATTTTAAAAATCCATCCAATAGTTTTCTTATGCTACTAGAGCATGACAGAAGATATTTAAAAAAATATTTTGTATTGTACCTGCTATGGAAAACTTAAAACATAAACATCATTCAATATATCTATATTGTATAAAAAAATATTAACATAATTGTATGGTTGCGGAGATTCTTAAGTGATTTGCTGACATGAACCAATTTGATTACATTAGAACTATACCTACATAATAATTATTTACAATTACCATACAATATACATTAAAAACCTTTTAAATCAATTACAACGTACCTACTAGCTTTACCAAT
Source organism: Brenthis hecate (assembly GCA_951806755.1). NCBI lineage: Eukaryota > Metazoa > Arthropoda > Insecta > Lepidoptera > Nymphalidae > Brenthis > Brenthis hecate. The sequence continues at coordinate 3,392,599 of OX638273.1, read as the reverse complement.
ACACCAAGGTTATAATACATATTATCTATACATATAATAAAATTGTAACTAAGCCGAATCTTATTCGAAGTACATTAAATATTTTTTGGAAAATCTTATTGAAATAGACATTCTTATCGATATAGAGGCCGAATCTATAGTTTTTAGAATTTTTATCTGTCTGTCTGTCTGTCTGTTACCGCATCACGGGAAATTCGCTTGAGGGATTTTGATGAAATTTAGTATGATGGTAGCTGGTTATCCGGGTCAACATATAGGATACTTTTTACCGCAGGAAAATGTCTCATTTCTGAGAAAAAAATACAAAAACTGCAATGTAAGAGTATATTAATATGTAAAACCTAAGAATTTGGTTTTTGGTCATCTGAATGCTGGCGAAGCCGCGGGCAATGCTAGAATTAAATAAATAAAAAGTAAACGTAATAAAACTAACTTTATTAAAAACAAATCTAACCTAAGAAGTTTATTTTTTTCTCAGAAATTTTCTAGTATTTTATTGTAGCATTACCTACTTTAGTAATAATCTTGGCTATAGAGGTAATAAAATAAGGCTCTGGCCCAACCATGTATTAAGCAGATCATATAGCAAATTTCAATTCTTGAATGCTTATTTCTCGACTAAATTGAATGGGACCTTTAATGTTATTCATCTAAAACTCAATATTTTTAGACACGTAACTAAGCTATGAGAAACGGTCTGTACAAGTGTTTCGTGCTCTCAATGTAATGTCAGCACCAGTCGAATGTTCTATCTACCTTGAGACCTGACATGTTTAACTATAATGATAGCTATACTTAATTGTCGTATTTACAGCACTCAGACTTATACGTAAAAAGAACAAGGCGTTAATTATGTAAAATGTATGAACGTTAATTTTTCTGCGAAACTAAACTACAACTGGATGTTATTTTGTTAATACTATGTTTTAAATTGTATTTATGCAGAGAATCTCTGCAAACATTGAAACTGAGAACCCTCCACTATGCTTGCTTAAAATGAAATGCCAGATTTAATTGTCCATTTAAATTTTTCCTTTTTTTTTCTCGTCTCTTGTAGTTGTTTTGTTTGTAGTAGATATCTTTTTTTACCTTTTTTCTTAGACTTTATTGTAAATTGTAACAGCATCAAAATTCATACAATATAATGCATTCGAACGACGAACTTAGAAAATTGTTAATAATTATTATTCAATGTAAGTTACCATAAAAGTAAAAAGTGTCAGTACCTAAAATCTCACATTTCACTAAAGTCCACTGAGCAATTTTAAGTATTGAACACATGCGCGCACACACACAGTTTCATATTTATAGTATTCGTGTGATATGTAAGTTACATATCACACGAATACTATAAATATGAATAGCTATATAAAATTACTAAGCATCGCCCGCGGCTCCGCCCGCGTTCAGATGATCAAAAAACATAAAATTGCGCTATTGTTACTTTTTTCAAGATAAGCTATTTTTAATAGTTTTTGCCTTATTTACTAAGTTATCATCGTGGTTTTGTTCTAACCAGTTTTTGTATTTTTTCCCAGAAATGAGATATTTTCCGGCACTAAAAAGTATCCTGTATGTATGTTGACCCGGATAACCAGTTATGACCATACCATATTTCATCAAAATCCCTCCAGTACTTTTTCTGTGATGCGGTAACAGACAGACAGACAAAAATTCTAAAAACTAGATTCGGCCTCTGTATCGATAATAAAGTCTATTTCAATAAGATTTTCCAATAAATATTTAATGAACAGATTCGACTTAGAATTTTATTATATGTATAGATGATATTTCTGTCATGTTTCGTTATTCGTAGGTACAAAAGATTGTTGCTTTAGAATGAGCGATATTAACATTCAGAATAATTACGTACATAGCATCGGTTTATCACAATCGAGTGAGAGGTGTGGTATAATGGCAAGGTCAATGAGTTGTTTGAATAATGCCTATGTTGTATTGTGAGCGATGAATATGCTATACGGATAATTAAAATATTCTTTATCCTTTTGATATAGTAATTTGGTTAGTGACTGGAATACATTTCTCATATATTTTAATTATATTGAACATGATTTTTAAGTATAGTGCCTCGATCTATCTGACTGTCTGTCCATGCTGTGGGAAGAAAATAAAACCTCAGTAAAAACACGGAGTTGGCAACTTGGTGGTGCCGTGCTGAGGCAAAGCGTGTAAAACCGTTGATCCTGCCACTAAACTCTTACCTGTCATATTATCGTCCCACCGGAGTTTTTGGGAGGCCAAGCAATAGAGTATGTAAAGGTGAATAGGAGTTACCGACCAGTGGGACGGGCGTCCCTAGGGGAGCGTATAGAGTTTTCAACCGACTTCAAAAAGGAGGAGTCGGTGTGCTTTGCTTTGTATGGGCTGGCACCGATTTCGTAAATATTTGATTAGTTATGTATTTAATAGGTAGGCTTTAATTACTTAGCCAAAGCACACCGACTTCGAATATATTTGATTAGGTATGTATAGTAAATGAAAACTACCAATCAGTTATTTTTTTACTTTTTAGTGCTTTTGTTTGAAGTCGGTTTTTATTTTCATGTTAAAAAGTTTTTATGTAATAATAAAATTAAGAATAAAGGGGTTATGCAAATATATAATAATATAAATGGTTAAAATAATGTGTGTTTTATTATACCTTGTAATATAAAAATATTTTGTATAGTACGGGGAGGCTCGACAGAAAAAAGGTTGGGAAACTCTGGTATAGAGTGTCCGCTTTGTGCACTATCAGATTTCCTACGCACATAGCTAGTCTAGTTCAGATTTACAGCCGTTATCAAAATCAGTCAGGACTCAGGAGGAAGTTATATATGGCCAAACTTAAAAATGTACTACATCTGGTTAAAAATAGAAATAATTATCATAATAAAAAAATATTTAAAAGAGCAAATCATAAATTAACTTGATAAGTTTTTTTTTAATTAGCTGTTATAAGTATATCTTTGTATAGCTTAATATTATAGTTTCTCAAGAGTGAAGCGCGTGCGTCGATTGGGGGAGACAAAAATAAACTCGATTGCCTTCCGTATTTTACACGACGATGATTCATAATGAATAAATTCCGAAATGAAACTTCGGACGTGCGTACGATGTGTATTGTTTATTTGAGATTTTTCAATTATTAATATATCTATACATACTTATAATAAAATTGTAACTAAGCCGAATCTGTACATTAAATATTTTTTGGAAAATCTCATTGAAATAGACATTATTATCGACACAGAGGCCGAATCTATAGTTTTTAGAATTTTTGTATGTCTGTCTGTCTGTCTGTCTGTCTGTTACTGCATCACAGAAAAACCACTGGAGGATTTTTATGAAACTTAGCATGGTGATAGCTGGTTATCCGGGTCAACATATAGGATAATTTTTACCGCGGGAAAATATCTCATTTTTGAGAAAAAATGCAAACACTGCATTGTAGGAGTATAGTAATATGTAAAACATAAGAATTTGCTTTTTGGTTATCTGAACGCGGGCGGAGCCGCGGGCAATGCTAGTAATGAATAAATTCCGAAATGAAACTTCGAACGTGCGTACGTGATTTGTTTATTTGAGATTTGTCACTTATTAATAAACATATATTAAAATACTAAAAATGTATTCGTAAACACATAAATTAGCGATCGGCGTTTTAGGTTTTTTTTTAATATAATATATGTATGTAGGTGTGTAAAATCATTGATTAAAATTCTAAAAAAGCTTGAATCTATACATACATCTGTTTTGTAACGTACCTAATTATTATTGCGTATTGTTACAAAATATAGACCCCAAAACATCTTGCTCTTCAAATTTTTGTCTGTTTATCTCTGTCTATCACGTAAAATACTGAACGGATTTTAATTAAATGTTTAATCAAAATATATTTTCGAAATCGAGTAGAGTTTTGGTTATTAGAGGTTAGTGTTGGTTCGGAGACAAACAGATCGATATCTCACTTTGCCCTCTATCTACCAAAAGCTGAAATACTTATATTACGAACGCGAAGTGTGGATGGATGAATGTTTCTTAGGTAGGTACTCACTCTTTCACGCAAAAACTACTGAACGGATTTTGATGAAACTTTGCTGTAATATAGCTCATACATCAGAGTAACACATATTTTTAGAGACATATAATTGCACTAAGCGTGCAGAGCCACAGCCACGGTATAACGCTAGTATAAATAAATTACTGTACAAAAAATCTTCAACTTCCAGTCTTTATCTTTGAATTTTAAGTCTTATATTATAAAGTATCAAGTCGAATTTAGTTACAATATTTTATAGCTACCTATTCACACAGTATCAAGTATCATAATTAAAAAATTACGTCAGTATAAAGTTATTTAACCTGTCGTTCTTGAACAAGTTGTTATATACTCATTTTAAATGACATAGATATTTATTTTTATTTTATGTTTGCTTCCATAATATAAATACGCTAGAGCTAAATTTTAAACAATTATAATTTAAAATCAGTCGAGAGCTGAGTCATTCATGCTTCTGTTGTCTCCTTTCCTAACGCAAAATAAGTATTTATAATTAATGTATACATAATAAATATATTTGTTTCACGCGGAAATTGAATCTATTTCCTACCGTATTCAATTAACTATACAAAAACGTATTAGTCTTGCAATAACAAGCTAATTTCAATAGTAGATTTTAATTTGGTTACTTAATCGTAAACCTATATTTATATTTTATAGTTATACTAGCATTGCCCGCGGCTCCGCCCGCGTTCAGATGACCAAAAACCAAATTCTTAGGTTTTACATATTAGTATACTCTTACAATTCAGTTTTTGTATTTTTTCTCAGAAATGAGATATTTTCCCGCTGTAAAAAGTATTCTATATGTTGACCCGGATAACCAGCTATTATCATACCAAATTTCATCAAAACCTGTCCAGTGGTTTTCTCGTGATGCGGTAACAGACAGACAGACAGACAAAAATTTTAAAAATTATAGATTCGGACTGCATCGATAATAATGTCTATTTCAATTAGATTTTCCAAAAAATATTTAATGTACAGATTCGACTTAGTTTGAATGTTATTATGTGTATACACTAGTTATTTGTTAAAAAAAATTAAAGCACTTTCAATACACACCCATTCTCCAAAGGTATAAAAGTAATTACGCATAGAAAAACGATTTACTCGCATAGATTATTTGATTACTGGACTTAATCTATTCGTATTTAATATTTTGTAAATAATGCTATTGGAAGTAAAATATGAGCAGGTAACTTGCTTGCTTGAGAAATAACGTACAGCGGCTTCAAATCCCGGGTCTTGTATCTTTAGGATATTCATATATGAATATGAAACCTGCACGTCTGAGAGAACCTAGCAAGTCTCAAAAGAGGTGGATCTCGCCAACCCGCACTTGGCCAGCGTGGTGGACTATAGCTTGATCGTCTCGTACTGAAGGGCAAAATATATAAAAAAGTATAATTTTGAAAAACTATGTAAAAAGTTTCTTTAGTAACGAGAAAATTTAAAATCCAATCCATGGATTATCTCCATACTAGGCAGTGACTTGCGGTCAATATAATCGTTTAAATAATAAATACGGCCTTTTAAAGTTAATAACAGCTTGAAATGCTTGAAAGGGTCTTTGTGATGCCGGCATAAAATCTCACATTAGACGGACTTATCTTTAACAGACTTAACTGGCATTGTTCGACTGTTATCGCATTTATCCTTGATTTAGTTTAAATTGCACTATTTTACAGTTAGCTATTGACTGCGTATACTGCAAGTGTATTTTATAGAATAACTAGCATTGCCCGCGGTTACGCCCGCGTTAAGATGACCAAGAACTAAATTCTTAGTTTTTACATATTAGTACACTCTTACATTGCAGCTTTTGTATTTTTTCTCAGAAATGAGACATTTTCCTGAGGTAAAAAGTATTTTATATTTTGACCCGGATAGCCAGCTATTACCGTACCAAATTTCATCAAAATCCCTCCAGTGGTTTTTCTGTGATGCGGTAACAGACAGACAGACAGGCAGACAAAAATTCTATAAAAACTATAGATTCGGCCTCTGTATAGATAATAATGTTTATTTCAATAAGATTTTACAAAAAATATTTAATGTACAGATTCGGCTTAGTTAAAATTTTATTATTATTAGAATAATAAAATCTATACTGGCATTTATCGACTGATTTGAAAAGAGGTGAGATTCAATTTGAGTGTATGTATGTTTTATTTTATTCAATAACCTTCGCCTTACTGCTTATTTGTTCAAACTACCATAATACTTGTTGTAGTTTATGGTTGTGAGTTTTCCATCTATTTAAAAAACATAACTAAAAATAAATAAAATGTGTATTTTATACAAATTGATAACTGTTAATGATATTTGAAAGTCAATAATTCTATATTGAAAACTCTTTATTAAATCGATTTTCATGATTTTTTTAATAACTCAAAGGCCCCTTATAAATTTTGAGAAAAAATTCTATCTATAATTTATTAACTTGCAGTTTTGTATTCGATACCTTTTAAGCAAAATGTAGTTAACTAATTATATAGTGTATCACAATCATACATACATACATATATACATATCTAATGAACTAAATATGTTCAGTATTTTAGAAAAGGATTATTCATTGTAGCTTTTCGTATCTCGCAAAGGATACAATATGGCACTATAATATTTAATTCTGGCTAGTATCCAACGTTAAACCTCACGAGAAAGACGACTGGCTAAAGTAAAAATATAATTCAAAAGTAAATGTTCGTGTCAAAACGTACTTTGAATAGCGGGCGCTTTATTTCCCTAGATACTACATGTTTTTATAAATAAATATAATAAATAAATAAATATGTCAGGACATTAACACACATCACCATCTAGTTCCATCGTAAGCTACGAGGCTTGTGTTATGGATACCAGATAGTTGATACACTACACATATATAACTTTGAATACATACATATTATAAATATAAACACTCATGACTGGAGTACAAACATTCGTGCTCATCACACAATAAATGCCGCCAGCGGGACTCGAACCCGCGACCGCTGGCACAGCAAGTAGGGTCACTACACACTGAGCCAAACGTGTCGTCAGTCATAAAGGCTTCATGCGCAGAGTAGTTCTTAAAGAGCTCTTTACATTTGCAAATGAAAATCCTTGTTTTTCCACACTGAAGGTTCTCTACTAAAGAGTTATTCAGAACTCATTTTACCGTCTCTAGAGTCTCTTACAAAGGGTCTACTCAGTTCCTTGGCGCCGACGAAAATTGTAACAAAGACCAGACATAACAGCTGTTAGGCACGTACTTTTTATTACCTAGCCCTTGCAATTAATAAAAGCAAGCTTAAACAAATGCCATAAAGTCCATATTTCTGTACATTTTGCTTAAATTAAAGAGTGTAATATATTTACAACTTTATTACATTGTAATAGAGTTCTATTTGTTATAGCTTTACGTAAAAGGTAATTGTTGCCATAGCAAATGTCACCGCAGTTTTGTTCCAGGAAGATATCATTGATGGGCTCGAGACAGTCTGGGGTGCATTAAAAGGTCTCATTTTATTCAAACAATTTTGAGCCCTGCTGGTATCAAATTAAAGATAGTTTTCGTACAGCTTTGACTTTGCGTACGTGAGTATAGTAATTTACGTGAATAATGAACATTTAAATATGCAAGGGAATATAGATTTAATGCTGTATATCTATAGCTATTAAAATCGTAAAATTATGTTTTGTGCTTACATACTAGTTGGTCAGTGTTTTTGTTTTAACATAGTAGGTATGTAGTTATAAAAGTACGCAATTGTCTATGATTCATAAAATACGCATAACGCATTTAAAGTAATAGACTAACGGAGTAAAGACAATGAACGCCCGAATTTATCTTAATAAGTTAGATATATACATTTTTTTATCTTTTTCCTTGCTTGATTTTACTTTACTTTGAATGGAAATTAAATAAATACGTATAGTTATTATAGTTTCAGAAAATATGTACTAATATATAACTAGCAAATTACCCCAGCTTCGCTCGGGTGCGTCCCTAGACACTTTTTAATATTTTTGAGCGGGTCCCTAATTCTTTTTTTAGATAAATGTGCAATAAGTTACTATTTATAACATCCGCTAGGTATCTGCTAGTGATAGTCCCGTCAAATCAGTCCAGCCGTTTCGGAGATTAGCCGAAACAAACAGACAGGCAAACATTTTAAAAGTTGTGTTTTTCTTATAAGTACTGTATATAATTTCATATGCATTTAGTAAAAAGCTGTTATTTTGATATTACAAAAATTCATTTCAATTTTACTTATCTGTATAGATAATGGCCTTGCTTTTGAAATTGGTTTAAAATTATTCGACATGCTATAATCTTATTAACTGATAGCATCACATACATACATATGTATATGTATCGAAATAACACACAAGAGATACTGTTATTTTCCATATAAACTAAAACAATGCACAATTTCGCAATCAAAATACCAAATTCACGAAGATGACAATAACGTAACATTAGTCATGTAAATACGCGTTTTCGAAGCATGGACGTTGCATGCATAATGTATTGCGAATGCTGCGTGTGCGCATCTCATTATATAGTTTTTGTTGAGCTTTTACGGTTGACGCTATGAATATTGAAGCTTGAGTGGGTAAGAATTGCAATACGAGAGGGTATATTTGAAAGAAATGAGATTGTTGAAACGTGAAAAGATATATACCTTTTACCTACCTACATCGTCCAGATAGGGAGAAAATGAAATAGAGCCTTTATACATTACCAGCATTGCCCGCGGCTCCGCCCGCGTTCAGATGACCTAAAACCAAATTGTTAGGTTTAACATATTAGTATACTCTTACAATGCAGTTTTTGTATTTTTTCTCAAAACTGAGATATTTTCCTGCGGTAAAAAGTATCCTATATGTTGACCCGGATAACCAGCTATCATGATACCAAATTTCATCATAATCCCTCCAGTGGGTTTTCCGTGATGCGATAACAGACAGACAGACACAAAAATTCTAAAAACTATAGATTCGGCCTCTGTATCGATAATAAAGTCTATTTCAATAAAAATTTCCAAAAAATATTTAATGTACAGATTCGGCTTAGTTACGATTTTATTATATGTATAGAATTATGTACATACCACCTTAAAGATTGCGTTTATTTAATCCATCCTAAATGCACTAAGCCCTTTTTTCCACGACCTCTCTTCAATACTAGGGTGATCAGACGATAGTCCACCACGCTGGCCAAGTGCGGGTTGGCGGACTTTGTCTTTCGAAAACTTGCTAGGTTCTCTCAGACAAGCATGTTTTAACACGATGTTTTTTCCCGTAAGACAAGTGGTAATCATGTTGGAAATGATTCGCACATGAAAATATTAGAGGTGCGAGGACTTTGAACTCGCTTCACTCAGTTACCCTAGCAAACGCGTTACCATTGGACTACCACTGCCTAGGTTTAGTATTATCAATAAAAATTGTGGAAACAGTTTTTTTTTAATTATGAAGATAGGTAAATTCTATTCACAATGTTTTGGTCATCGATAATGATTATGATTGAATGTGGACCACTACGCGAACACTAGTATACATACATAATATATTATTTCTCAAAAGTAATTTATATTGCCACGGTAAGTACGCCATATTTACATATTATGTATATCACTTTAAAAAAAATAATTACCTGGGACGTCATTTGATTGGGATTCCTGCTAATAACGAAAAATAGTCAGATAACATTTAATGAACATACAGATAAATAAGATTGAAGTGTCTGTTTGTAATGTGAAAATAACAGCGTTTTACTAAATGCATACGAAATTATATACTTATAAGAAAAACACATTTTTTTTAAATTTTGGTCCGTCTGTCTGTTTGTTCCGGATAATCTCTGAAACGACTGGACTGATTTTGACGGGACTTTCACTGGAAGATAGCTGATGTTATAAGGAGTAACATAGGCTACCTTTATTTTACAAAAAGGATTAGGGTTCCGCTTAAAAAAATTAAAACGTACCTAGGGACGAACCCAAACGATGCGAGGGTGAGTCGCTAGTGTCATTAATAAAAATACAACATGTTGTATCATGCTGTGCGATAAATTTGTATGGGTCAATTACTAACTATATTTCTATCATCTTTGTACTTACTATATAAACTACATATCTGGTTATAAAAGGACAGAATGAGCTGATCTCAACGTGCGATTGATTTATAGTAAAAAGTAATTGCGAGGAAGTTGGCAGACAGCGGTGATAATTTCTTGAAATGAACCGCCCAAGAGATGATGACACTCTCAAGTCAAAGGCGATGTGATTGCTTGCTTCAGTAAAAAGAATTATTATATACCTAGTTTTTATTAATCGTAAATGTAGGTACTTGCACTTGAATGTTATAACAAACTAGCGACTCACCCTCGCTTTGCTCGGGTTCGTCCCTACTTACGTTTTAACGCTTAGTATCGATTTCTCAGATATGAGATATTTTACCGTTGTGAAAAATATCCTATATGTTGATCCGGATAACCAGCTATCATCATACAAAATTTCATCAAAATACCTCCAGTGGTTTTTCCGTGATGCGGTAACAGACAGACAGATAGACAAAAATTCTAAAAACTATAGATTCGGCCACTGTATCGATAATAATATCTATTTCAATAAGACTTTCCAAACAATATTAATTAATGTACAGATTCGGCTTAGTTACAATTTTATTATATGTATAGATAATCGCATATTTTTTATTCATTGTTTACGTCATGGGATGGTATGGTAAAAATATGGATACGGTTGAAAATGTTTTATTTTTTTTAATATATAAATTATAATGAATTCAAGCTGATCGAAACGTTTTCTCTCGTCAAAGCAGTAGGTATGTGTACTACTTACACGAATGTCAATAATGGGAATCTGTTGACATAACTTATGACGTCATGTTTGGTTCAAAACAATGGTGTTGTGTTTCACATTACTTTTTTCGTAAACTTTCTGCGTGTTTGTTGCACTTTTTATATATAACTTGATACAATTAAATTAGAATTAACATATATTTAAACCATATATATATTTATAAAAAATATATACGGTCTTAGTTTTTAACCATTTGTATGTGAATAATAGGTAAGCTTTATAAACATACTAGCGACTCACCCTTGCTCCGCTCGGTTTCGTCTCTAGGAACGTTTTAACGGTAAGTATAGATTTCTTAGAGACGAAATATTTTCCCGCAGTAAAAAGTATCCTAAATGTTAACATGGATACACAGCTATCATCATACGATGTCCAGTAGTTTTCTCGTGATGCGTTTCCACTGACACATAGATAAAAATTCTAAAAACTATAGATTCGGCCTCTGTATCGATTAATGACTATTTCAATAAGATTTAAAAAAAAATGTTTCACGTACAGATTCGACTCAGGATTTTATTATATATATAGATATGCAATAGTACGTGGTACCCATGATGATTATTATTTTATCGATATTTAATAATTTATACCGAGTCTATTCGTCTCTTTCCTTACACCACACGTCGTAATGAAACGCATTGCATAAAAATCGACTATGGTAACTGTTCGCTCCCAATTCCAAACAATAGTTCGAAGGATTTTTTTATGACAATGCCAACGTATTTAGACTTAGCTATGCTGACCTTTTCGACAATTTTCTTGGAAATTACACTGTATTACTTGTAATAGAAGTAAATTGGGTCTAATAGTGATTGAAGTAAAAGTAAATCGTTTTAGCATAAAGCAACTGTTCTCTTTGGTTTAATATTTGTTTTTTTTTCTATACTAATAGTATAGAGGTAAAATTTGTAAATTTTTTTTATTCCAATAAAATGTGCTTATATTATGAAAAAATCATAATAATTTTAATTGAAGTCTCAAAAAATAGCCTATAGCGTTTGGCTACAATGTAGCTTTCAAATCTACCAACTATCTCATTAGCATATTTTAAAATGTCATAAAAATAATTAAAAAAAAACTCTATTATTATGTACGATCTCATTTCAAAGTTGTTGAAAGTGATGAAAAAATATACATTTTATTCTGTTACAGTAGATAATTTATTTTGTTCACGATCAAGTTCAATGTCAGTCGACGTAAACTTGGCACACGTAAAGCACTAATGTCTATTAAATTGTACAAAATGACAGCAACTGACAGTGTTCAATTATATTTCTTTGACGCACGTGTCACATCACTACATTTAAAATGGCCGGCAATAAAATTTGTTTAAGATTTTTTGAATAAATTGTCAAAGTTAATCAAATCTATACATATAATAAAATTGTAACTAAGCCGAATCTGCACATTAAATATTTTTTGGAAAACCTTATTGAAATAGACATTATTTTCGATACGAGAGGCCGAATTAATAGTTTTTAGAATTTTCGTCTGTCTGTCTGTCTGTCCGTTTGTTACCGCATCAACATTATCCGGGTCAACATATAGGACTTTTTACCGCGGGAAAATATCTCTTTTCTGAGAAAAAATACAAAAACTGTAATATAAGAGTATGCTAATATGTAAAACCCAAGAATTTGGTTTTTAGTCATCTGAACTCAGGCGGAGCCGCGGGCAATGCTAGTTAGAATATAAATATCTGTTAAACGATCATTATCGATAATTTTTTTAAAAGTAAGATCGATAGGACTAATTCTAGTTATCTATTATAATTGTAGCTAATCACAATTTGAGCTAATCGATATATATATGTCGCAGGGAAACTGTAAGATACGTTGAATTATTATATGGGAAAATATCATTTACCTAAAAATATCCCGTGATATTGTAAGAAAAGGATACTATTGACAATACTCCGGGTAATTATAATCACTAGTTATATTATAATTTAACGGATCTTAGAATTTCCCTGCGACATATACATATAGGTACGCTTTCCCATATTCAACGGGGTTGTGGACTATAAGAAAAATATACACATGTAAAACCACAAGCCAATACCCGTAATGTAAAAATTGTTTCCGTTTTCATTTATTATAAACTAGCGACTCACCCTTGCTCCGGTCCATCTCGTCTCTAGTTAGTTTTAACGTTTAGTATAGATATATCAGAGATGAGACTTCCCGTAATAAAAAGTATCCTAGGTATATGTTGAACCAGATAACCGGCTATCAACATACCAAATTTCATCAAAATCTGTCCAATGGTTTTCTCGTCATGCGTTCCCAGACAGACAGACAGACAGACAGACAGACTAAAATTCTAAAAACTATAGATTCGGCCTCTGTGTCGATAATACTGACTATTCAAATTTATGATTTACCCAAAAAATATTTAATGTACAGATCCGACTCAGAATTATATTATATGTATAGGTATACATTGTGTTTTAAAAACAAAGTTATTACAAAACATTAATATAATTATAAGTAAATATGTTTAAATTCCTTCAATTAATTCAACTAACTCTCAGAGGGAGAGAGCATATCGACATGAGAATACTTTCAAATTTTAATAGCCTATATGAATAAAATCGAAAGTATACTTGGCTGTGATGTCAGAACAATGAGGTTAACCCGGCTATATATTTGTCATTGGCGTGTTTTATTAAAAAAAATGCTATCTTCGCCCAAACCGTGATATATGCACATGTTTGGCTCAGTTTGTAGTGACCCTACTTGCTGTGCAGCGGTCGCGGGTTCAAGTCCCGCTGGGGGCATTCATTTGTGTGATGAGCACGAATGTTTATACTCTAGTCATGGGTGTTTATATTTATAATATGTATGTATTTAAAGTTATATATGTGTAGTGTATCAACTATCTGGTATCCATAACACAAGCCTCGTAGCTTACCATGGAACTAGATGGCGATGTGTGTTAATGTCCCAACATATATTTATTTATATTTATATATTATCAAATACGATTGCTTTATTTATTCATTTAGTTTACTTTTTTATGGTTAGTTTAATATATTCTTTGTTTATATTTAACAAAATGTCCATCTGGTGATGTGTAAGTTAGTATTTTCAACATATGTAGGTATTTTTGTTTGACTACATACATATTTTTAACTACATACCTTTTTAAAAATAATTTTAAATTAAAACTGTGCACGAAACCAATGCCATTTTCTTATACTCATTTATTAAAGAGTAAATGTACAAACCTACAATCTAGCCAGATGAATAGAATTGATCTATTAATAGTAAAAGTTGATTTTTTTTCTTGACGGTAGGCTTATCTCAGGTCGATCTCGGTGTCAATTTTAGCGTTCACGCACCGTGAGCATACTAACGAGTTGCTTTCTTGTTATAATTTCACCATGATTTCACTACGGCTCGGATTTTTATCCAAATGATTAAATTACAAAGTGTCAGTTACGTCGCCTACATATTATAATTAATAAGGGTTTAGGAACTAGATTTTGTTCTTGAGTGGTAAGCGCTGTATTTAAAGAGCTTGTTCATTTAAAAATGGCTACTCTATTTTGTTTATGTTATATTCGAGTGTCTTTTCCATTTAGTAGGTATTAGCACTACCCCCGGCATCAGCCCGGGTTCAAACTTCCGCATGCTACCAAACTTCACAGGATCACCGGCTTGGCTATTTGAAGATTGCCTGAAAAGTTCATCAAAATCGCTCCAGTCGTTTTGAAGTCCATTAGAAACATACACACAAACATCGATTTTTATATAAGTATATATAGAGAAAGATTATATTTATTACTGACAGTAAGCCTATGCAATACTCCAGGTCATTGTTTGTATATTAAATTTTATCAAAATCCGTACAGCCGTGCTAGCGTAGAGTAACAAACATACACACATATACAAATTTTCATACTTATTATAGTAGAGTGAATCTAATTAGGTAATAAGTGCCAACTAGGCTTTGCGCCAAAGGGTCTAGCATGAGAAATAGTTTTAATTATTTAATTCAAGCCAGGATATACGCCTACACGTACCAATTAACGGTTCAAATAAACTTTCACCAATGTTTCGAGATAATCGATCAACAAACGCTTCGTTTCCGAATCAACGCATTATCCCGTTTGACGTTAAACGAGAAAGTAATTTTCTAGTCACTATCCATTTAAAGTATAAGCCAGAAAGTGCACTTTGTTCTACATGAAGGTATTAAGAGAAAAAAATTTTTTTTAACGATAATTATAAATATTTCATTACTTCACCAACTTCAGAACTAAGCACATTTTCTATACCATTATTCCAAACGATGGTCTAATTATAATCTATTTATATAAAAATCATTGGTTGTTCGTAAGTCTCGCTAAAACTCAAGAACGGCTGGACCGATTAGAATAATTCTTTTGTTTTTTTGTTGGGGGTGTGTCAGGGGTGGTTTAAGTGTAAAAAAAAATAGGAAAAGCCTCAAAAAACAGCTGGAAAATCTAAAAATTTATAACTATTTATTTTGTGCCTATGTACATATATATAATATATTATACTAACCCATGTACCTAGAGACAAACCCGAGGGATACTAGATTAAGTTGCTAGTATTAAATAATAATAGACTCGTAGAGTTATGATTTTGTCATAAAATATACTTAGTTTTTAGTTGAAGATTAATGCAAATTTTGAAATATCTCATACCAAAGTTGTCTTGTTTCCGAAGTTTTTCAATCAATTATACATATTTAAATCTTAAAACTGCAGTCTGAGTATACAATATACATATACTATATGTAAGTTTTGTGTACGTTTCACGAAAGAACAATCTTTAGTATTTGTACGGTGCAACCGTACATATTGTAATTCATCATTTTTTCTCATGACGCGTCATTTCTTCCATTATATATTAATTATTATTCTAAAAGTTAGGCAAGTTCGTATTCGCAAGCAAGAAGCCCGGGCGCGCTCACATCATATCATATCATTTTAGTATAGCAGTTTATTTCTAATAAATCAAGCATTTAAAACATTCTCAGTAGACTCTTATCAATTTACATACTCTATCAATTTACATCTATCAACAAACCCCACAGTATTCCTCTTAAATACGAGGGTGCGTTTTTAAGTTCGCGGAATGAGAGGGTTGGAGGGGGGTGATTAGGCTCATTAGGATCGTGACGTATTTAGTGACTCATAATTAGTATAAATACGAGATTTCATTGTTATTAGACTATTAGTCTTTGAGCTATTGCCAACCAAGCAACATAATCAGGAGTGAAAAGTGAAATATGGAAAAAATCGACTATCGTGCCGTTATAAAGTTCCTTACCAAGCAAGGAAAATCAGTTGCAACCATAATGGATGAGATGTCATCGGTTTACGGTGACTCTTGTCCAGGAAAAACCATGGTGTACAAGTGGCACAGTTTGTTTAAAAAAGGAAGGGAATCCCTTGAAGACGACCCGAGGCCGGGCAGGAGCATCGAGGTGACTACGCCAGAACTTATCCAAAAAGTCGAAAAACTTGTACTCGACGATGCTCGACTAAAGAAGAAACAACTCGCAGAAATGGTTGGAGTATCCGATACAACCATTTTTAAAATCCTGCACAATCATCTTGGCATGACTAAGGTCAGCGCAAGATGGGTACCGAAAATGCTCACGCCGCCGCAAAAACAACAACGCGTAGAGTGTTCACGTGCATTTTTGGACCTCTGCAATGAAGACAAGGATGGTGTATTGAGTCGAATTGTTACTGGTGACGAAACTTGGGTTCATCATTATGAACCTGAGTCGAAACACGACTCTATGCAGTGGCATAAAAAGGGCACAGCACCCCCTAAGAAGCTTAAGGTGTCACAGTCAGCTGGGAAACTCATGGCAACGGTCTTTTGGGACTCAGAAGGAATATTATTGATCGATTATAAAGATAAAGGTGTTTCTATAACCGGAGAATACTACGCTTCAATATTAGAGTGACTAAAAGAAGCCATTAAACAGAAAAGACGGGGAAAATTGACGAAAGGTGTGCTGCTTTTGCACGACAATGCGCCCGTCCACAAGAGCCGCGTTGCGTTGGCTGCCCTGCTTAAAGTGGGCTTCGATATTTTGAACCACCCACCCTACAGCCCAGACCTGGCCCCGAGTGATTATTACCTCTTTCCAAAAATGAAAAAAGAGCTGCGGGGTAAAAAATTTACCACCGATGATGAAGTTAAGGAGGCAGTTTCAGCGTATTTTAAGGACAAAGACAAAACATTTTTTTATGAGGGTATAAATAAATTAATTGAAAGATCTGAAAAATGTCTCCGTCTTGCAGGTGAATATATTGAAAAGGAAAAATAATTTGGTTTTTTTATTTCAACCCCTTACCCTTCATTCCGCGAACATAAAAACGCTCCCTCGTATCCTCTATCCATTCACAAATTACGAGTGTCATTAAAATGTTATGATCAATGTATCGTTTTAAGATTGTTTGTTCTCTTGATATTGAGAAAATTTTATGGCTTTTAGATAACAAAAGTGGAATTCAACGCTTGGAAGTACAGACAGATAGACATGAAGCGTTTTTGGACTTAATATTAACGGTTTAAAACGGTGGTGGTATTCATTTATATATAAATGGTTTCTAGCCGGCTCTTCTCAGTAGAACTCCCTTCAGAGTCGGTGGTAACTTCATAGTGATATTTAATTTAAAATAAAAAAAAATGAAAATTCTGTCGTACGTGAAAGACTGTCTGAGTAAAGTATCTTTGATGGTTTTTTTGGAATAGTTTTTTAGCTTAAAATAAAAAAAAATTAAGTACACTGATTATCACTAAATGTGTCTTTGCAATTATAATTTTTTTAATTTTAGTGGAAATTGTGGAATGCACATTGCACAAGTATTAGTATATTCTAACAATAGCCATAAAACGGATATTTTAATACCATATAAAAAACCTAAGATATTTCTAATCGCAACGTAACCTGTAACCTGAATAGTAAAATCAAAACAGTACTCACTTTATTACATTTATAATATAGCTTGCTTCCCAATACAAACTGTCATCCACATTTTCATCCCCTTTAGGGATGATTTACGGGATAAAAAGTATCCTATGTCCTTCCCAGGGTCTCAAACTATCTTCTTACCAAATTTCATCTAAATCGGTTCTGTAGAACCAGAGATTACCCCCTACAACGTCACAAACTCAGAAACTTTACCTCTTTATAAGTATAGATGGAACATTTAAATAATGTTAATTAAACCTCCAGTGATTAATTTGATAGAAGAAGAACGATAGTGCGACGAATGCGACACGAGGTGGTACAACCGGTCCGTCGCGAAATGTTCTATCGGAAAGATGGATGCGTTTAGAAATTTTAATGTTTGAATTTGTAAGATATTATCAAGTACCTACAATTAGTAAAAGAAGTTTCTTAAGAGCAATATAAACAGAAGGTTATTGTTAATATTTTTTTTCAATTAAAGCGTAAAACCCCCAACGTGCGATCACTTTGTCGTGGTGCCTAGCAGAGTGGACCGTGAAAGGCAACCCCATGGTTTATGGTCTGCGTTTTGATAGACCTACCGTCGGGGCGTCGTGGTTGAGTGCGTAAGCGATCTCGCGACACCCCATTAAGATAGGAGAGATTCCGAGGGGTTTTAGTGGGTAGTACTAGCTTTGCCGGTGAGTTCCACACCTCTATAACGAAGGAAAAGGAAACGCGGTTACGAAGCACCGAGCAACACAACAACATATAAAGTCTACGTTTGAACATTAAATGTATGAATGCACTCAAGATTTATCTAAAATAATCCTTGTCGTTTCAATTTAAAATTTACATGTGAACTGATAGTAAATGCCAAAGTTATTAGCTTACTTTCAAGCTTCATATTGTGGTTAATACGCCCTAAATACTTTGCTCTTTCTGATGCATAACTGTATCATTAAACACTTTGTCGGCTATACCGCCGTCCTGGTACTGTAAATTTTTGTACAGTGTGCTCATATCAAATCAAATTAAAATATACTTTATTCAAATAGACTTTTACAAGCACTTTTGAATCGTTCATAAAGTTTTCTGATATGGTAAAGCTCGTAACTCTGATAATTAGGAATGACAGTGCATAAGTGATCTGACCTCAAGGTAGCTTGTTAGTGTTCTGGCATCATATTTATACACGTCTTAATAAAGTCATTTTGTTTAGAATTTACACTTAGAAATAATATTAAAATTATCCTATTTAATTATGATACCAAGCTCTGAGTTCTGACTCATAAATTTGCCTTGTATGTCTGTCCGTCTATATTTTCACCGACGGATAAAGGGATTTAGGCGAGCAGGATATATTTTTTATCCTAAAAAAGAGTTCTCTCAATATATACGAGAAACTATACTTTTTAACGTATGTGTGTAGTAGGTACGTTGTTCATAAAATAATAATACGGATAATTAAATAAAATTATAAATATAATATTACATTCATAATTGTTTTGTTTATTGGTTTAAGTTACTATGAACATCTGACTATTAATAAAGTGCATAAAAACTATTAGACATGGCATTGATAGGATGCAGGATGTCTAAAAAACTTACCTAGAATTCTTGATGACTAGATATAGTATTCTACCAAGTTGTAATTATACAAGCAGCTGTTTGTGCGTTGAGACAAAAATGCATACTTACATATGAAACTGGATTACTATGATTTTCAAATAAGTAACTTTTTTAGTCTTTACAGTATGAAATAACTTTGTATTAATTCTTGATTTTTTTACATATTTGCTTAATTATCTTTTATTTATAGAAATGTCTATAATAATAAATTATTAAATCTGTATATAAAAAATTATGTGCGTATGTATTTTCCCTATGGACTTCAAAATGGCTGGAGCGATTTTGGTGAAATTTTCAGGTACCGATCAGAATTTAAACGCGGGTAAAGCCGTGGGTGGGTACTGCTAGTATTTAAAAAAATCTGTACCTACTATGAGATATACACATAGGTATATATCAAATCCAAGTCAGCCCAAAGTCCAAGCCCAGTTATCAATTTTAAAACTATATAACTAAAATCCGATAAAAAGTAGCAGTTGCTAATTTATACAAAAAAGAATGACTATAAAACTGGACTTATCTACCAATTCATTTAATTTGATACATCATACTAATTTTATACGAAAAAATTGTATATTCAATCCAATGCTTTGTTATTGCGTAACTGATTGACAAAGTAACAGATTTATTAATTTTTTTATGTATATAATGCGAAATGTCTTTTGTGATAAAATTATAATTAATGAATTGAATAAAAATGTCGAATTTAATAAACATCAAAATATATAACACGTCGAAAAAATATTTTTTTCCCTTCACCGAATGTAACGGAGCTGAGCATATCTGCATTTTATAATTTTTTGTAGGTTATTCATTAAGTACCGTTTGTATATTTTTAATTATAAAATATTAGAGCCGTAGGCAGAGAAAATGTAGAAAAATATCCGTTATGTTATAGTATGGTATTGTAATTTTATAGTAGACTAGCATTGCCCGCGTCTCCGCCCGCGTTCAGATGACCAAAAACCAAATTTTTAGGTTTTACATATTAGTATACTCTTACATTGCAGTTTTTGTATTTTTTTACCGGAAATGAGAAATTTTCCCGCGGTAAAAAGTATCCTATATGTTGACCCGGATAACCAGCTATCATCATACCAACTCCCTCCAGTGGTTTTCCCGTGATGCGGTAACAGACAGACAGACAGACAAAAATTCTAAAAACTATAGATTCATCCCCTGTATCGATAATAATGACTACTTAAATAAGATTTTCTAAAAAAATATTTAATGTACAGATTTGACTCAATTAGAATTTTATTATGTGTATAGATATACTAAATACTCATATTGTGGGCTCGTCTTCAAGGTCAGAGGTGGACTAAAAGGGTGATAATATGGATAAGTCCACGAAGCAAAAGAAACAAGAGACGACTGTACAGTCGTCTCTTGTTCCTGTACAGTCTATGTGGAGATGAGATTAGAAAGAGGGTTAGTCCTAACTGGGTTCAAATATTTGAATCTAGATAGATTGGCTTTCTTTTGAGGAGACCTTCACCTGTAGCCGTTCTTGGAGAATAATAGATTTTTAACACTTTTTCAATCTTTCTTAACGTAACTATGAAAATACCAACATCTAGGTATAAATTATAATTGTATTAACATACTTGAATGCCAAAAATGCTAGGCCTTTTTTATTTAATTTTTCATCTAAATATTAACAGTAAAACTGATTCACAACAACACGTCATATCAATCATTATCATCATCATCCCCATTCCAGTACGATGGAATGTGGATGATGATGATAATGAGGTTTTTAAATCTTCGATCTAATGTTGCGAAAAGTACAATCTACATTCAAATATAAAATATTGTCTACCATAACAATATTGTTATTTCCATATTAAACTATTTTTTATCTACACACATACAAACTTTCGCATTTATTCCTAAACCTATAATCATACGAAATTAAATACATACGTTCAATTAAAAATCGGTCGATATTTCGCGTGTCGACACCGATCTCAATTTCACTCGATACTAATGCTCCCGAATTCACAAGCGCCACTAACACAAATTGGTGCCAATGTTGGTCCACATATAATGTACGCCACAAACAGATGTCAATTATAAACTAATATGAATAATTCCTTATACAATATTTTATATGTTAAATAGTATGGTCAAATGGACAAACAGATTTTTTTAGTTTCATATATGTATGTAGATTTGATTTTAGGTATTTCTAAATCATTGTTGGACATTGGTACCATTTGTTGAACTCGAACTAGCGTAATAGTGTGTCGTGCCAAACTCGCATAACTCTGGAATTCGACTAACTGTTACTTGTATCAGTCATACACTCTCAATTAATAGAATTCACTTCGTTTATGTGACGTACTGCCACATTGCTAGCGAGTTTTGTTATATTTAAAAAAAACTGTGATATATAAATAAAATTAATATTATTTTTATGAAAATATATAATAAATACATTATTTAAAAAAATATTTTATATTGCCATGAAGCAATTTCAACATGAATTTCTCGTTATGTCAACAAAATAAAAAAAAATACTTTAGAATTGAGTTTGGTTAAAAATAAATGAGTTTTTATATAATCTTTTTGGAATGGATTTTTCAGATTCAATGTATTTATTAAGAAAAAAAATGAAAATCCACTTACAATAGGCGTAACATACACAAAAAATACAGACAAATACATACGTAGGCGTTCTTCCACCTTTCGACTGTCAATTGAAAATAAAATAATATGAAACTATTAAAAGAGATATATTAGCTTTAAATTTTTATATCAATCTTCATACGATATATCCCCGCCATTGCTTATTCTTTCACTAACAATAAGACCACACATTCGCACAACCAGGCCGGTGTGTCATTCGTGTAGTACAATTCGCCGCGCGGATCGACCCAGTGCGGCGCGTGCGCACATCCACTTACTTTTTATTGTACCTCGTTTGTGCTAAACGATATCAGACAATTAACTGACAAAATCATTCGATTTCGCAAAAACTTGATCTCTAACCACCCATAAAGTTATAGCTTCTGTATATGATTTGCTTCAGCATTTGGTAAAAAATCTTCGGTAACTACTAATACATTTCAACGATTTTTAATTATGTATTATTTATGGATTCTTTATCAAAAATATGCATATTATCCATATATTAAAATATTAACTATGCCAATATCCACCACCACTGCTATTTTGAGTTCCAATAAAAACTAATATTTCACCTAATTCAATTTCAAACTCTTAAGTGTTCTATACTATATCACAACATACATAAGTAGTGTCCAAACTCCAAACCAACCCAATGTTATTTATGTTATATATTGAAAACATCAGAGAATTATCTAAAAGCTGTTATTTAACTTCCTTAAAACTTGGTTAAAATAAGTACTTGTACAAAAGTGTGCTTGGTAAAAATATGATTAATGACCATAATTTTGAATAACCAATCTAATTATCACGTCATTAATCAATTCCGGTTAAAAATCAATAAAAATGTGGGTACATTATAAACTAATTAAGTAATTTTACAACTTTGGTATTTCTGCCATAATAGACACAGTAACCCATGGTCAGGAGGGCAAGTCCACATTCCCACGTCACCTACACTCATTACTTCGGGGCTCAGGCATGTTTTTGTGCACTACGTAATTGGTTTGTTGCATTCGTAACGCATCTGCTGGTTTGTGGGACTCGCGGAGATGTGCCACTTCTTTATTGATCCAAACCGTCTTGTTAGAATATGTAGGTACATTGAGACGTTTTATATGATGATGTAATGGGCTTTACATACGAAAGTTTTTCATTTTAAATAAAACTATCTATTCAGATTTTTTGGCAAATTTTAATTTTAAACATTACTATAATGCATTCGAAACGTCGGAAACCGAAAATCAAAATAAATCCGCGAAAAAATCCAAAAAGACAGTTTTATTTAAAATGTCAAATATTCGCGTAAATCTAAAGAAAATTTATCATTTTTATAGCAAAGGTAATGATAGTAACAAAATGGTTAATTGTTTGAACAATCTTGGGTTTATATATCGTACTTTTACATGTAGTCAATCATAAGGTCATTAATTTGTCATACATTCACTCCAATCTACTGCTATCATAACTTTACCGTAATAAATAAAGATTAAATAATTTCTTTTTGATTAAGAAATACAACTGTACGACATGTAATCATTCCTCCAAATATATATATATATATATATATATATTAGCATTGCCCGCGGCCCCGCCCGCGTTAAGATGACCAAAAACCAAATTCTTAGGTTTTTACTTTTTAGTATACTCTTACATTGCAGTTTTTGTAGTTTTTCTTAGAAATGAGACATTTTCCCGCGGTAAAAATTATCCTATATGTTGACCCGGATAACCAGCTACCACCAGACCAAATTTCATCAAAATCCCTCCAGTGGTGCTTCTATGATGCGGTAACAGACAGACAAAAATTCTAAAAACTATATATTCGGCCTCTGTATCTATAATAATGTCTATTTCAATAAGATTTTCCAAAAAATATTTAATGTACAGATTCGGCTTAGTTACAATTTTATTATATGTATAGATATATTTTCATTTTGCGATTACATAATTGCCGAAGTTATCGCGTAATATACACAAAAATCATATTCAAATTGATTATCTAACTCGTTATTGTTCGATCACAAATGCCCAATTTATAAACACACCACGTAACAACATTTAAATACAGGCGTATTGGGCACCTTCTTTTTTGATATTGGTTAAAGCCATTACATTTAATTACATCCCATTACGCTGCATTGCGCTAAAATATTCACAGCTTCATTTTACAGTAATTGTTGCATTAATCTTCTCGTCCAGTCCATTTATATAGAAGCCTGAAGTATAAACTTGGAATGTGACTGAAAATGATGCTTCATCCATCACAGTTAACTAAGTCATTTGTAAGACATCATTGCAAATACATTCGTTTCCTTCCATCAATATGACAGGAAAAAATAAAATAGACTTCAAGTGTAAGAGGTGTCTTTATTACTTATCGTCTGGCGTCAAAGGAAAAGTTGTAAACCTATCAGTTTTGTATTAAAAAGTAATTTTATCTATACATATAATAAAATTCTAAGGCGAAACTGTAGGTACGTTAAATATTTTTTTGGAATATCTTTTGAAATTGTCTTTATTATCGATACAGAGGATGAATCTATAGTGTTTAGAATTTTTGTCTGTCTGTCTGTCTGTCTGGGAACGAATCACGAGAAGACTACTGGACAGATTTTGATGAAATTTGGTATGATGATGGCTAATTATCCGGATCAACAAATAGGATACTTTTTACTGCGGGAAAATATATCATCTCTGAGAAATCTAGGTATACTAAACGTTAAAACGTAAGTAGGGTCGAACCCGAGCGCAGCGAGAAGGGTGAGTCGCTAGTTTTATTATAATATGTACTGTTGTACTTTCTATGTACCTACTTGAAAACGGTTTCATCTTATTTCCTTTCTGTTTTCAGTCGATATCGTTACAGTTCATTGTGTACGAGACTGACAGATTAAACTTGAAAGGTCAAAAACTTTTAAAGAGATCAGGTAAACTATATATGTATACATATGACAAATATGTAAATATATCAAGCCGATGACCTCTAAGGCTATAGCCAGAATTAGTATTTTTCAAACTAGTTCAACTAGCATTCCTAAAAACATAAACAAAAAATTGAATATTCACCATAAAAATGTCGAAAGATCTAGTTTGTCGATGTTTTTTTTTCTTAAATTCCTATATGTTTAATATTTTTAACATTTACAAAACAAATTTAAATTTTTACTGAAGCAATTAAGATACCTATATGTACAATTTAAATTATCATGCTAAAGTAACGTACAGTAGCCATTACAAAAATAAATACAGCTACCAATACGTCAACGTGATTGATTTTGATTTATAAGCGGAACGAGATTGAGTAATGAGAGCTATTTAGTTCCGCTAATATGTGCAATAAATTAGAATGTATTAGATTTTAAATCTCCAGCTTAGTGCTACAACATTGAATTAATCTAACAATTATTGTTAAAAGGCTGTGGTAGCCCAGTTGTAACGCGCTCGCTTGGGAAACGGAGTGTAGCCGGCTCAAATCCCGATGCTGGCACCTCTGACATTTTCATGTGCTAATCATTTCCAATATGATTACCACTTGTCTTACGATAAAGGAAAAAATCGTGAGGAAATCAGCGTGTCTGAGAGAACCTAGCAAGTTTTTGAAAGACATATAATGTCCACCAACCCGCATTAGACCAGTGTGGTGGACTATGGCTTGATCTCCCTCTTATTGAAGACGGCAGTGGGAGGTTAAAAAGGGCTAATACGATTAGTATTATAACGATTCACTAGAGAATTGTGTCTATATATTTTCTTATACAAACATAAAATATATTATACTAGTATTTCCCGCGGCTCCGCCCGCGTTCAGATGACCAAAAATCAAAATCTTAGGTTTTACATATTACTTTGTATATTCTTATATTGCAGTTTTTGTATTTTTTTCTCAGAAATGAGACATTTTCTAGGGTAAAAAGTATCCTATATGTTGACCTGGGTAACCAGCTATCACCATAACAAATTTCATCAAAATCCCTCCAGTGGTTTTTCTGTGATGCGGTAACAGACAGACAGACAGACAAAAATTCTAAAAACTATAGATTCGGCCTCTGTATTGATAATAATGTTTATTTCAATAAGATTTTCCAAAAAATATTTAATGTACAGATTCGGCTTAGTTACAATTTTATTATATGTAAAGATTATGTCAAACCAGAATTTGCAAAAATAATTAGAATAACGGGTTCATTTCTTGGAAGTGCAGAACGCAATGTCAATTTTTTCAATGGCAGCAAATTAAATCGCTGACTATGTAACATATAAGTTGTCGAACACGTTATAAGATTACTATGAAATCCGATTTAAACAATGTCGTTACTCTTTTATATATATATATATATATATATATATATATATATATATATATATATATATATATATATATATATACATATTATATGTATGCAAATTTTTCAAAATATAAGTACTGTCTGTATATGAAAGTAAGTAGACGGTCATAACTAACGGTAATTATACTCATAGTTTCTAAAATAACATCGTTAGCCACTAGGGATTTTTTTTATTTGAATTAAACATATGAAATTATAATGTTTGATCAAATTGTCTTGTCATTTAATACTCTTTAACGTTACTTAACCGTATGTCAAGATTTATTAATTTGTAATTTTGTCTAACAATAAATTTATTTTAGTAGAAATCCATCAGTTAAAGTTGGGGCAGATTTTCAGTTTTCTAGTAGATGAGTCCCACATAACCTATATATTAATTTATCATTTTGTCTAACAATAAATTTAGACCATTTTATTTTAGTAGAGTCCCATCAGGTAAAGTTAGGGCAGATCTTCAGTTTTCTAGCAAATGAGTCCC
Source organism: Brenthis hecate (assembly GCA_951806755.1). NCBI lineage: Eukaryota > Metazoa > Arthropoda > Insecta > Lepidoptera > Nymphalidae > Brenthis > Brenthis hecate. The sequence goes on along the minus strand of OX638273.1, from coordinate 3,365,623 downwards.
ACATAACCAACAGCATTTACCGAAAAAAATCTTAAATTTTAGTCTAACTATAATATCTAAATTTGTTACTATTTTCTAAATAAAACTACATATTTCCATAAGCACTGATACAGTTGTTCCCAGCGTTTTACCGTAGCCGTGTTTATTGTACTGCTAATTATATTAAGATGAAGCTGACCCACTGTCACTTCCCGTCGACTTGCGGGCAATCAAAATAGCGTCTCTAAATAATTTACATACCGATCTTTATCATTTGATAACTATTTATATACACAGCTTTGAATAGAATTGATTAATTATCTCACATTATAAAGAGGTTAAATTTGTTTGTTTGTAGGAGATTATCTCGGGAACTACTGAACTTATTATGGTTTGTTCGCTCTTATACTTTATGTCATTTTAAATGAGTTTGTTTTGTCGACGTATTATACGAGAGTAGCTGTGGGTTAAAACTAGTTTGGAATGTATCTAAATGAATTATACGAATAGGAGATTTTTATTATTAAACTTGTACCTATTGCCTGCGGCTTCGCACGCGTTCAGATGACCAAAAACCAAATTCTTAGGTTTTACATATTTAGTATACTCTTACAGTGCAGTTTTTGTATTTTTTCTCAGTAATGAGATATTTTCTCGCGATAAAAAGTATCCTATATGTTGACCCGGATAACCAGCTATCATCATACCAAATTTCATCATAATCTGTCCAGTGGTTTTCTCGTGATGCGGTAACAGACAGACAAAAATTCTAAAAACTATACTCGTAGATTCAGACTCGGTATCGATAATTATGTCTACGTCAATTACATTTTCCAAAAAAATATTTAGTGTACAAATTCGACTTAGTTAAAATTTTATTATATGTATATAGATATTGTTTTGTTGTTTCAATTTAATCATATATGTATATGTTTTTTACAGGTATGTGCAGCAACAGAGATTAGATAAATTGGTATGTTTGTTTGCATAAGTAACTGGTAAATGGATTAATTTTAAACTTCAAATGTAAAAATAATAATGAAAATAACTAACCCTCTAAACTGTAGGTTATGGGTTAGATTCCGACGTCGCCTAGAAGTAATTTTTCAAATAGATTAATGTAGTGCTATTAAATGGCTTAATCAAATTAAAAATAGGTTTAGTTTATTAGTTAAATAATCAGTTTACAGTTAACTTGCTGGTCTTATATAAAACATCACGTGCAAAACATCTACTTGCCAGTAAATATTTGTTCAATGATTTCTTTGCCAAGGGGGTCATATTCAGTTCGAACCACGTTAACACAATGACATAGAGCGTCGTCACGCATAAGTGACAAAACCGTCGACATTCCGTCACAAACTATATGGCACGTAGCATATCTTGTAGGTCAGACCATTAGGGAAAATACGCGCCTTCACCAGCTTGGGACTGTGGAATTTTAATATCATTATTAGTACATAGCAGAAAAAATATCAATGCTTAATTAAAATAAAATGACGACACGTTTGGCTCAGTTTGTAGTGGCCCTACTTGCTGTGCCAGCGGTCGCGGGTTCGAGTCCCGCTGGGGGCATTCATTTGTGTGATGAGCACGAATGTTACATACATTCGTGCTCTCTAGTCATGGGTGTTGATATTTATAATATGTATATATTTAAAGTTCTATATGTGTATATATATCAACTATCTGGTATCCATAAAATAAGCTACGAGCTTACCATGGAACTAGATGGTGCAGAGTTAATGTCCCAATATATTTAAAAAAAATAATAATCGTACATTGTCTAGTTACCTATATACACTGAACGGGAATCGAATTCACGATCCGTGGTAAGAAGAAGGAGGCTCTTTTACTGAGCTTAATTGTCATCATAAAGATCTGGCTTATTAATTTATTTATGTTTCAAAAGGTTATTACTTGATAACGTATCTTATATTTACAACTGAAATAAAATCGTTTAAATTATTTGTCATATTGTACTCCTTTTAAGAACAGATACAGTGTAATAAAGATTTTGATGTAATTTCAAAAACAAGTTAACCTAGAAAATCCGAACTTAAGGAACTTATAGAAATAGTTAATATAATACTTAATAGATAGCATCTACCATAATATATAATACACTAGTGACTCACCCTCGTTTGTCTCGGGTTCGTCCCTATTTAAAAAATAAATCTATCCCATGGGAATCGTGCATTTTTCCGGATTAATAAGCAGCCTATGTGCTAAAATACTATCTATCTCTGTGTAATTTCATCCAGATCCGTTCAGCCGTTATGGTGTGATTGAGTACAAACATCCATCCATCCAAACTTTTGCATTTATATAGTAGTAAGATTTTGTGCGTGGGAGTTAGAGTACGGGCATATTTTATAAATAAAACACAGTACCTAGATATATGACATTAGGTGTATTTTTAAAATAGATTCTAACTTTATTTTTATCTGTATAAAATATTCCATTTTGGGTAGCATGTGGTGAAGAACAAATAGTTTTCATATAAGACTAACCTAGTAACAAACGGACAAACATAAAAATGATACGACGTGTAGTTAATTGATATAAATAACATCGTCAAGTCTCGTGGCATACTGCTACGGGCAGGCGACCCAAATACCGGCCTAACGGTGCGCTCTACCGGGGATAGAAGGATAACATCAGATCTGTTTTGATATACATGTTTTATTATACACGCTCTTATAGTGTTAAATATTAATGTATTATCTATAGTAAATATCAAAAAAATATACAATTTGGAGATTTTTTGGCATGGAGTAAGTAATTAAATATGCTTACTGAATTAAAATTTCGGCGTAAATGTTAATAAGCTCAAATATTTTTATTTTACATTTATCGTGGATGTATTTTTTTAGTAATACATTACATTATGGGCAGTATTGGAGATAAATAAATATGTCAGGACATAAACACACAACACCATCTAGTTCCATGGTAAGATACGAGGCCTGTGTTACGGATACCAGATAGTTGTTATACATATATAACTTTAAATACATACATATTATAAATATAAACACCCATGACTGGAGTAGGTACAAACATTCGTGTTCACCACACAAATGAATGCCCCTAGCGGGACTTGAACCCGCGACTGCTAGCGCAGCAAGTAGGGTCACTACAAACTGAGCCAAACGATAATATAATTATCTGCCTTAAACTAAAAGTAATTTATTACTAATAAGCGGCGGCTTTTCCAAGTTAAACAATAGCATAATACTAAATGGTATAGATAATTAACTCAAACGCAGATATGCGCGCTGTGACTAGTCACAAGGCCAAAAGCGTAAATTATCGAGAGGCGAATAATTCTAGCTAATTATGGTCCATACGCTACCGCTACCGTTATGGGAACGGTAACTCTGGTTCAACGTCACACTTGACGGTCCAGTGAAATTCGTAATTGCCACTCAAGTCGACAAACCTTGGAATCAAATCAGTTTTGGCTGTCGGATGGAAGGCAATACGAAGTGTTACTGTTGATCGATACGATGTGACCCATGTTTACATTCATGTCATTTGGTTATCGTTTTCAATAGATCGAGTTAAAACAATATAAAACAGTAAACAAAAGAATTTAATCAATAATAGTCATATTATGGTAAAATTATATATTTTACATCAGCAATTATTATGAAAACTGATTGTTTATTGTGATATTAGTGTCAAATTGACAATGTTTTAATATATGAAGATCCTATCAGCTTCTAGAAGGGATGTAAATAGAAAGATTGTAAATTTTACCTTACTTCTACATTATAAATCATGGAAGAACACGGTGGAGATGGTCTATAAATAACGCAAGGGCAAAGGCTTCTCTAACTGCGTAACGGAATTATATTTAACAAGATAAAACGGGGAATTCGTCTGGTCTGGTGTATGAGTCATTGAAGGATGGTCGATTGATATTTGCAAAATTATGCCTATTGATACTTAATTTATTAACTTCAGATGAAATGTATGTATTATTTAATTTAATACAAAAAGAAAGAACTAACACTCATTGTAAATAGATGCTATCTAAAAGCCAAGTGCTTATGAGATCAAGGATAAGGCACGATATGTCACCATCAAGCAGGACATATTTACTGCGTCTTGACACTGCGTATTCACAGTTCGTAATTCTCTGCTATTTATTATATCTGTGACTAGTTGTTGTTGGGTACAAGTGATTTGCTGGTATATAATTGTTTATTAATTTTTATTGTTCTTTTAATTCATTGTAAAACACGAAACTTGTTTGTAATTTTTTCGTTGTAGTATTAAATTAAAGGCAAATAATTTCTGACTCCTGCAATACAGTGGAGTTCAGGGGCTATGGAATTCATTATATATCACTTGTACCTATAAAATTATGTCAATAAATAACTTATTTATTATTTTTAATCTAGCAATAATAAATAAGTAGAAACTAAGAATTGGGAAAGCAATTTTCTAAATATTTAAAACTTTCATACTTTAAGAAACCTACGGAATATAATTGTGAAAATAATGGATAGTAATATGACAAAGTAAAAAAAAATAGTATAAAACATAAAAAATATTACTGCGATGATATTGCTATTTGAAGTAAATGATAAGAATAATTAAATTTCACTTGCAACAAAATTCACTTGATAAAAGTATGAAATTACTTGAGCCAGCGCATAAATGAAGGAACGCGTGACGGCTGCACCGTGACCTTGCGATTCTAGCTTTGAAACACATTATGTGGTGTATGCTTCTTATGTGTCGCTTGCACTGAATGATGATGACTATACAATCGCTTTAACTATGGAAATATTATACTATGCTCTCTCTCTCAGAAGTTTTATAATGGTAAATCTTAAAAGTTTCTTTTACTTTATGAGGGTACCGCAAGGTAATCGTTTTGGACCGCTTTTGTTGTTTACATATAAATGACACTATCAATATTATAAAAACGCACTATTAAATTTTAACACCTTCATCTGAATTTTATAACCAATACATGTCTTTATTACAAAGTAAACCTCAAGTGTGTCGCAGTAAACGACTAACTGTACTTAATCTCCGTTAAATACGACCGATTTGAATACTCTCAATAAATCCTATTGCTGGCAGCTTTGTACGTGCGACATCGTTACCAATTTATGTGATATTACTGCCTCGGGTTTAAACTCAATCAACAATTGAATTGAAAACGGTAAGACGTGACTAACAAGACTATTATTTAGAATTACTATTGCAAATCTATCAAAAATTCCAATATGTAGTCGATCAGAAGAACATTTAAATATACTTAGAATAAAAAATATAAATGTTTTCGTACCACATAAACAAGCAAAATTAAGACATAATTTAAATCCTTATAAAATAATTTAAGCAAACAAACCAATCGCATTCCTGAAACAGACATTGAACAACATGACGGCCCAACTGATCACCATATTAGATCAATTAGAGTTACAGATATATCAAGAAAGGACCATAAATCGAAACCGCTATGGACACATTCTATCAATATTCTAACAACGCAAGCATTAGAAATTCCACGTCCAACCGACGAGGATATCTTAACAAACTTACAAACGGACGATGCGCTTGACAGTATTGGGATTATAAATATTATTTTAAACCATGATGTCTAGACGACATATTTAGTAAATACAAAAAATATAAATTCTATGTCTCTTAAATGGTAGAATTATTATTCTTCTATCGATTGGTTTTTTGTTAATATTTTAATTGTGTAGGTCGGTCTAGTGTTCAGTAGTTTCAGATAAATTACTAATGCCAAATAGTGTTCTTTTCAGATATTGAACCCGCAATCTCCGTGGAAACGATAAACATACTAGAATCACCGTAATGTTACATATTGACATTACCGTGCTATAATTTTGCCTGTATATAATACTTAACACAAAGTACATTACTACATACTTTTATATTTTTCTTAGTTTAGATAATACAAAAAGACAATGTCATTTTAGCCTTTAATGGAAGGACATTTTAGACTCCAAATAATGGGTTACATTAATCTTACTAATATTATAAGTGTAAAAGTTTAGATGGATGTTTGGATGTATGTTACTCAATCACTCAAGAACGGCTCAACGGATCTGAATAAAATTTGGCACACAGATAGATTATAGTCTGGAATAGCTCATACTTTTCATCCCGAAAAAAAAGTACAGTTCCCGTGGGATAGATTTGTTTTTTTCTCTCCAGTGGCGAACCCGAGCGAAGTGAGGGTGAGTCGCTAGTGTATGAATAAGAAATGCCATGCTAGTAAATGTCGCATTAAGAAAATGTTATGGCTTCACACTTATTGAAATAAAATCATTTTTCCATTACTCCTATTGAAATCGCTTTTAGAGATTAGCTAAAACAAATAAACGAATTCACAAAAAAAACCTATTTTGATATTGTAGACGTACTAATTGTTGTACAATCGTAGTTAAAATAAACAGTTTTAATATTTTTGTACAGTTATTCAGTACAAAGATCTCTCTCTATACTCAAATTAACGGATATGGTGCTAACATTGTTTACGCCGAGAAGTTTACATGTTCTATTTTACAAGTGAATGAAAAGCAAAGGTGTTGTGTGATGAAGAGTAGTTGCTTGAGTCGAAATGTAAGAAATTGTTGCAAAATTGATAAATATTTTCCAAGGCAAACTGATTTCATTTTAATTTAATTCTCCGTATACGGCAAAAAAGATGACTTCATTTTAGAAGGAATTTTTAGGCAGGTTTTGACATTTTAAATAATACATGTAACTATTTTAACATACTAGCGAGTCACCCTCACTTCGCTCGGATTCGTCTCTACTTACGTTTTAACGTTTAGTATAGATTTCTAAGAGATGAGATATTTTCCCGCAGTAAAAAGTATCCTATATGTAGACCCGGATAACCAGATATGATCATACCAAATTTTATCACAATCCCTCCAGTGGTTTTCCGTGATGCGGTCACAGACAGACTATAGATTCGATTTCTGTATCGATAATAATGTCTATTTTCAAAAAAAATATTTAATATACAGATTCGGCTCAGTTACAATTTTATATGTATAGATTTAACTAGTTCACATTATGGACATTTAAATAAATTCATAGAATATAAAAAATAAATATCAATTGTTGAACATAGCACAAAATGAATAAATTCATTCGGTTTTATTCAATCTGTTGAGGCAGTTCACCTCAATCATCTCAAATCTGAAAGCGCATATAAATTCTATATACCTACATACTATTCTTCGCATCATAATTTCAATGAACCTTAAAGCACTTAGCTTTTATGAATAAGATGTATAAAGTCCATACATACCTGAGATAGTCCATTAATTTTAGTTAGTTGGTAGTCGGCGCAGTGCATTGCCCTTGAAAGTTTATTTTGATGGCTAAATCCGTACACCATACGGCTGGCTTCACATTGTACCTCCAAATTAGTAGGTACATCTGCTGACTGTTTCTAAGGGTTGTCTACTTAAGATAGCGTGAACGTTAAGTAAAATAAGTCGACCATTTAGTATTGGCAAAATGTAGCCTTTCATTAGATTAATCTAATTAATCTGATTTAGTTTAATTGGAATTGAAATTCAAAATATTTTATACTGTATTACAACATTACTAGCATTACCCGCGCACGTTCAGATGACCATAAACTAACTAGTATACTCTTACATTGCAGTTTTTGTATTTTTTCTCAGAAATAAGACTTTTTATCGCGGTAAAAAGTATCCTATATGTTGACCCGGATAACCAGCTATCACCATACCAAATTTCATCAAAATACCTCCAGTGGTTTTTCTGTGATGTAGTAACAGACAGACAGACAAAAATTCAAAAAACTATAGATTCGGCCTCTGTATCGATGATAATGTTTATTTCAATAACATTTTCCAAAAAATGTTTAATGTACAGATTCGGCTTAGTTACAATTTTATTATATATATATATATATATATATATATATATATATATATATATATATATATATATATATATATATATATATATATATATATATATAGATAATATAGATAAGTCTATATGAAACTTAGTGTAGTAAGTCCAATAACATATCATAGGCTTACCGTGTATCAAATTGAAGTATCGTTAGTAACACAATTTTGTCATTTGTAAGTAATATGTGTGTACCTAAATAACTTTTATTATTTTTAACTTACCACGAAGCAAACAAACAGTATATAATAAGATGGAAGAGAAGCAAAAAAATCTGATACTGGCAACCCTATACATCCTGCTAATACCATTCATTTATTTCACTTCGACCGTGTTCTCGTTTGGGAATAGCGAAAGATATTTGTAAAAATTAATAGCAAGTCTTTTTTTATAATAGCTACTTTTAAACCGGATCTACACTAATCAATCTAGGTATATCAGATTTGTTTTGATAAGTAAAGCTAATTAGCTCATTTTACAGTATTTTTTGCAGTCTTATTTATTGTTTTTTTTTTAAATGCATTTACGCATACCATCTGTAGACATACAGGTGGTTATGTGGGTCTCACCGGCTAGAAAAGCCAGTACTACCCACTAAAACCTCTCCCGTCTTAACGGGGCGTCACAGGATCGCTTACGTACTCAACCACGACGCCCCGACGGCAGGTCTGCCGAAGTAGACCACAACACCCATGGGGTTGTGGTCTACTTCGCCAACTGTCCACTCTGCTGTCAGAGATGTACCATGAACAACCCGCATAATACACCGTTCATCGAAGTGGGCCGGCCACCTCCCAGTGCGTTTCTTGGCTTCGCGCCCGGCTGAACTGCCGGACGCTAATGAACCCCAAACCACGACTGGATTTACCCACGTTGGGGAGAATTATAGCTAAGTACCTACTACAATACCTCAACATAAAAGCCATTACACGTATATGAGTCCACCTTATCTTGAATAATGCCTGAAAAATCTATAACTTTGTTACATTTCTGGTAGGTACAATTAAAATAACGAGTTTTGAAGTATTACATTTACTTTATAAAACATATTATATTTCTAAGAAACATTTTACACGTAAAGACAAGTAAAAACCTCGTTAAGATGTTAGATGGGGCGTAAAAGTGTTAATTGCTTTACTAACTCCTGAACTCTTGTACTTAGTTATTTTAAGATGTAAACGGGATTGATAAAATCTTTACTTCTGCTTTGTCCATTTTGCTACCGTTATTTTAGAAAATGTATATCTCAGTAGCCACTACTTACTTTGATGTTAACAACGTTAGAGCTAACATTAATTATGACATATGTATATACATACATATGTACTGTAGCCTCTATAATATATGTATGTACTAGCATCGCCCGGGGCTCCGCCCGCGTTCAGATGACCAAATACTAAATAAAATAGCGTTATTGTTGTTTGTTTCAAGATAAGCTATTTTTAATAGATTTTGTCTTGTTTAGTAAGTTACCTTGCTTAAATATATATAGTATCATCGTGGTTTTATTCTAACCAGTTTTTGTATTTTTCTCAGAAATGAGATATTTTCCCGCTTTAAAAGTATATATACCAAATTTCATCCAAATCCCTCCAGTAGTTTTTCTGTGATACGGTAACAGACCGACAGACAAAAATTCTAAAAACTATAGATCCGGCCTCTGTATCGATAATAATGTATTTCAATTAGATTTTCCAAAAAATATTTAATGTACAGATTCGACTTAGTTAGAATTTTATTATATGTATAGATATATCACACTACAGTGTAGTCTTGAGATCGAAGTTGTTGCGTCTAAGACGACGTCCAACCTACATACCTTTAAGCTATAAAGGCATCACTAATACAACACTCGTATATTTTATGAAGAAATACCGCTGTCAGAATATTTTTTAGTAATGTTTCTAAACAAACGAATAGGTACGTAAATTCAATCATCGCTAACCGCTAAAACACGTCGAACAAAGCATACAAGACGAGAGTAAACACGGTGTGTTTATAGTATGTTTATATTGAATTATTTTATTTTGAATACCATCGGGGCAAGGAACTTCTTTAAACATGTTATGAGCGTCTGATTTGGCATCGAAGGATTTCAACTTTCCAAACGAATAATTCGCTAACTGCAACGATCTCTAAAAATTGTTTTAGAACACAAAATAATGTTTTTTTTTGAATTGAATTATAAAACTATTCGCCACACCTATTCATGGCTAATTTTTACAATATCCCATACAAAAACAACTTTAAGTACTAAGTAAATAGGTATGCCATGCCATAAGATATGGCAGTCTCCGACCCATAAACTATGAGAAAATAGAAAAAAAACTCATTGACTATTACTTCGCTATTGCGTAACAAACCAACAAACACTTCCGTATTTTTAAATAATCATAATTATTTAGTGAGGATCATTTTCACCATATTTTAAGTTGTTTTATAATACAATTCCATATGAACTACCACAGTTATTAAAAGTATGGTACAAATAATAACACAAAGATGTATCTCGTTCCAGACCCTGGTCGAATCGGACTGCGTAACCATTTTTAGTGGTTAAGTCCTATGGTACATATTATTAGCGCTTTCGCTGTTCCACAAACAATAACAATCTATAGAGGTACTTAAATGGTTTCCATTGTTTTCTATCGATTTATATATATATATATATATATATATATATATATATATATATATATATATATATAATTTCTTTATTATTTTGATTTTTTTTTTCAATTTTGTGTTTTAAAAACCTAAATGAAAAATATAAAATTCGGTATTCATACCGCATAAATGTCTTTTAGGTTTTTAATTAACATAGCTAATAGGAATTTGTTAAAATATGTATCAACTATTTTTTACTGATTTTTTTTACGATATGTCGGTGTTGCATGTACACTCGAGAATTGTATCAAATTCTTGGCGAATTTGCATATCGTCTCTTACTCAGAAATGCGCAGAAAATATTCTGTCCCAGACAAATATTTCATCTATTCCATTTCATGTAAATCAGTACTACCTGGTATACGTTAATAGATCTTACGTACCAGACCTGTGACTCTGAAATTCCTAGTTATTACCATTACTTATATTATTTAGGGTTGTCATCTACTAAAATATCGTCAGAAATCGATTTTATCTTAAAAAGAACATATTTCAACGAATTTTATGAAAAATTAATGTATATTACACAAAATTAACATGTAATATTGATTTTGCTTTATCTTGATCATAATGTTTTTATGTGAAACTGCGAATACCCTCATATTAATTCATTTTTTTAAAGCTATTTTGTTAGTTTTCTAAAATATTATTCAATTAAAACATCTAGTGGAATGCTTAAATTAAATATTCAGATTAGTCAAATTTAACTTTTTTTATTGTGTGTATTATCAGTCGTTCCCAAACATTTACTTCAACTTTACAATAAAGTAGAAACCCTAGTATAGTATAGATACTACTATAGTATAAACTACATATAGATCTAACATCTCTAAATATAAGATTTCACCCTTAATACCCCATCAATAAAGATCAAGATAGCTGAAACGATTACCAAATTCTATTTCTCGTAAAAGCGGGTTCGAAAGCTATTGGTATTCATAAGAAATAGCTTCTAATTGTTATTTATTGTATGTTATTTGGCTACCTATAATATTTCGTGTACACTATCATTTGATTTAATCATCGTTTAAAACGCTAGAATTAGAAACGATTGTCTAAATCAATAGGTCTGATGATAAAGATGTTTCTTTAGATAATAGATTACTTTTGTGCTTTTATATTTGTATATATTATTTTGAAAATATATTATAGTAAAAATTCCAATACAGCGTATCTTGAAGTTAAAATTTTTATTTGATAAAGTTTTTTCTGTTAACTGGAACGAAATAACTAATAACACTTCATAAGATATAATAAAATTGTCTAAAATCTATACATATAATAAAATTGTAACTAAGCCGAATCTGTACATTAAATATTTTTTGGAAAATCTTATTGAAATAGACATTATTATCGATACAGAGGCCGAATCTATACTTTTTAGAATTTTTGTCTGTCTGTCTGTCTGTAACCGCATCACAGGAAAACCACTAGAGGGATTTTGATGAAATTTGGTATGGTGATAGCTGGTTATCCGGATCAACATATAGGATACTTTTTACAGCGGAAAAATATCTCATTTCTGAGAAAAAATACAAAAACTGCAATGTAAGAGTATATTAATAGGTATGTAAAACCTAAGAATTTGGTTTTTGGTCATCTGAACGCGGGCGGAGCCGCGGGTAATGCTAGTTTAATAATAAAAAATACTCAATGCCACATTTAACATAACACACATTTCAATATATATGTATGACCTAAATATGTTTAGCATACCTACTGTAAATTGCACTTTTTAACGTTTGCTAGTAAATTAAGAATGTTGATGCACTTGATTTAAAAGGTGTTCTTTTAGTGTTCAGTTTTTTACGCGGATATAAATCGACGTGATTTTTTGTGTAGATATAATATAGAGTAAGATAGGCTTGTTATATATTGTAGTGTATTATTGTGATAGATACGGTAACAGACCGACAGACAAAAATTCTAAAAACTATAGATCCGGCCTCTGTATCGATAATAATGTATTTCAATTAGATTTTCCAAAAAATATTTAATGTACAGATTCGACTTAGTTAGAATTTTATTATATGTATAGATATATCACACTACAGTGTAGTCTTGAGATCGAAGTTGTTGCGTCTAAGACGACGTCCAACCTACATACCTTTAAGCTATAAAGGCATCACTAATACAACACTCGTATATTTTATGAAGAAATACCGCTGTCAGAATATTTTTTAGTAATGTTTCTAAACAAACGAATAGGTACGTAAATTCAATCATCGCTAACCGCTAAAACACGTCGAACAAAGCATACAAGACGAGAGTAAACACGGTGTGTTTATAGTATGTTTATATTGAATTATTTTATTTTGAATACCATCGGGGCAAGAAACTTCTTTAAACATGTTATGAGCGTCTGATTTGGCATCGAAGGATTTCAACTTTCCAAACGAATAATTCGCTAACTGCAACGATCTCTAAAAATTGTTTTAGAACACAAAATAATGTTTTTTTTTGAATTGAATTATAAAAACTATTCGCCACACCTATTCATGGCTAATTTTTACAATATCCCATACAAAAACAACTTTAAGTACTAAGTAAATAGGTATGCCATGCCATAAGATATGGCAGTCTCCGACCCATAAACTATGAGAAAATAGAAAAAAAACTCATTGACTATTACTTCGCTATTGCGTAACAAACCAACAAACACTTCCGTATTTTTAAATAATCATAATTATTTAGTGAGGATCATTTTCACCATATTTTAAGTTGTTTTATAATACAATTCCATATGAACTACCACAGTTATTAAAAGTATGGTACAAATAATAACACAAAGATGTATCTCGTTCCAGACCCTGGTCGAATCGGACTGCGTAACCATTTTTAGTGGTTAAGTCCTATGGTACATATTATTAGCGCTTTCGCTGTTCCACAAACAATAACAATCTATAGAGGTACTTAAATGGTTTCCATTGTTTTCTATCGATTTATATATATATATATATATATATATATATATATAATTTCTTTATTATTTTGATTTTTTTTTTCAATTTTGTGTTTTAAAAACCTAAATGAAAAATATAAAATTCGGTATTCATACCGCATAAATGTCTTTTAGGTTTTTAATTAACATAGCTAATAGGAATTTGTTAAAATATGTATCAACTATTTTTTACTGATTTTTTTTACGATATGTCGGTGTTGCATGTACACTCGAGAATTGTATCAAATTCTTGGCGAATTTGCATATCGTCTCTTACTCAGAAATGCGCAGAAAATATTCTGTCCCAGACAAATATTTCATCTATTCCATTTCATGTAAATCAGTACTACCTGGTATACGTTAATAGATCTTACGTACCAGACCTGTGACTCTGAAATTCCTAGTTATTACCATTACTTATATTATTTAGGGTTGTCATCTACTAAAATATCGTCAGAAATCGATTTTATCTTAAAAAGAACATATTTCAACGAATTTTATGAAAAATTAATGTATATTACACAAAATTAACATGTAATATTGATTTTGCTTTATCTTGATCATAATGTTTTTATGTGAAACTGCGAATACCCTCATATTAATTAATTTTTTTAAAGCTATTTTGTTAGTTTTCTAAAATATTTTTCAATTAAAACATCTAGTGGAATGCTTAAATTAAATGTTCAGATTAGTCAAATTTAACTTTTTTATTGTATTATCAGTCGTTCCCAAACATTTACTTCACCTTTACAATAAAGTAGAAACCCTAGTTTAGTATAGATACTGCTATAGTATAAACGATATATAGATCTAACATCTCTAAATATAAGATTTCACCCTTAATACCCCATCAATAAAGATCAAGATAGCTGAAACGATCACCAAATTCTATTTCTCGTAAAAGCGGGTTCGAAAGCTATTGGTATTCATAAGAAATAGCTTCTAATTGTTATTTATTGTATGTTATTTGGCTACCTATAATATTTCGTGTACACTATCATTTGATTTAATCATCGTTTAAAACGCTAGAATTAGAAACGATTGTCTAAATCAATAGGTCTGATGATAAAGATGTTTCTTTAGATAATAGATTACTTTTGTGCTTTTATATTTGTATATATTATTTTGAAAATATATTATAGTAAAAATTCCAATACAGCGTATCTTGAAGTTAAAATTTTTATTTGATAAAGTTTTTTCTGTTAACTGGAACGAAATAACTAATAACACTTCATAAGATATAATAAAATTGTCTAAAATCTATACATATAATAAAATTGTAACTAAGCCGAATGTGTACATTAAATATTTTTTGGAAAATCTTATTGAAATAGACATTATTATCGATACAGAGGCCGAATCTATACTTTTTAGAATTTTTGTCTGTCTGTCTGTCTGTTACCGCATCACAGGAAAACCACTAGAGAGATTTTGATGAAATTTGATATGGTGATAGCTGGTTATCCGGATCAACATATAGGATACTTTTTACAGCGGAAAAATATCTCATTTCTGAGAAAAAATACAAAAACTGCAATGTAAGAGTATATTAATAGGTATGTAAAACCTAAGAATTTGGTTTTTGGTCATCTGAACGCGGGCGGAGCCGCGGGTAATGCTAGTTTAATAATAAAAAATACTCAATGCCACATTTAACATAACACACATTTCGATATATGTATGACCTAAATATGTTTAGCATACCTACAGTAAATTGCACTTTTCAACGTTTGCTAGTAAAATAAGAATGTTGATGCACTTGATTTAAAAGGTGTTCTTTAGTGTTCAGTTTTTACGCGGATATAAATCGACGTGATTTTTTGTGTAGATATAATATAGAGTAAGATAGGCTTGTTTGTCTATCAATGTTCAAAATGTACTCAAGGCTGTTTGGAAAATGGCTAACGCAGGCGACAGAGCATGTTAAATATCATATGTTTACTAAATATAGAAAGCTATAGAAATAATGATTTCTGAGACAACTGTAATCATAATCTGTTCATTGGGTCAACTGTTATAAGTGCAACCAATATTCAATTACAATTATTTTAACGATCTGGCACATCACTGGTTATAACTAAGCATTAGTGCTACCGAGCCATGTAGGCCGAAGTGGGAAATCGATGCAGAAAATGGTAGAGAAACGTCTGCAGGACTAGGGTATAATTAAAAAAAATATGATTTAAGGTACAAAGATGAAATGACATATATTATTATTCAACGCAGCGCATACACAGAAGAAATTTCAAAATTTCTTATCACAGATAACCTGTCTCACGTCCGATAAAAATTTACTTGTATTACGTACGAGATAATATTTGGACTTATTTCTTTCTTTTAGAAGAAAGTTATTTTAGTTGATAAATAGGTAGCATTTATCTGACGTGTTCAAATTGCGATAGTTATCTATATCAAAACTTATACGTTTAAAAAAAATAATAATATTGATAATCTATTTTTTCATAGAAATAATTTGTATAAGAAAAAAGAAGTAGAAGCTGCTCTTATTGGTATTATAATGAATGAGATGATGAAATCTTCCAATACACCAGTGAAGGAAACGTGGGGCTTAGTTAACACCTAAGCGAATTTAGGGCGAATTTTAACTCAAAAACCGTTGTCTTATAGAGAGATAAAAACTACTTAGTTTAAAGACATTTTCATTGAACATAGTCTTGTTAGATGATTACGTCATGATAGCAACTAAAATAGAACATAAAGTACTTAAACATTATGTCACAAGCAATGTGAATGTCTTATATAACGTGAAATACCTTAGATCTAGATAGTCGTTTAACTGGCGCTGACATTGGATAATGTTAGGATTTATATCTATAGGATATATGTATGATGCTAAAGTAGAACAAGTACTAGATCAGTTTTTAAATTATTTATTTATTTATTTATTTATTATTAACACCAACAAAATACTCAATATCACATTCTTTTACATACATAGATAAAATTAGACTAGGTGAACTAAATGGTATTTCAATTACAGGTGAAAACGGCATGCAAAAATTTAGACAACAATGATATTAAATGAAAAACAAGCCATTATAAACTAAAAGAAATAATAATAAACAAAGTTATATGCATCTACTGCTAACAAAGATAGAAATTACTTAAATAACAGATATTTCAAGCTTGGCTTCTCAGATTTAAGCAGGATTTAAGATAGTTTTTTTAAATCTATTTCAATAGAAATTAAAGTTAAAATGTACGTTTCAATTCCCGCAAATTGATGTTGAAAACGTTTGAAGCACACACTCACTAAACGATTGCTAAATCCGCGTGCGAGTTCAGTATAAAAAGTTAAATTATTCGTATAAATTGTTCCTATAATATTTTCATCATTGGTGTCGCGCCTGTATTGGAAACGCGAGCTATAGTAAAGATTACGACGTTGAGATAAAATTGATATTGCCTTATCAAAAACGTACACTTGATGCAGAAGCTACCCAAGATTTTGTAATGATTCATAAAACGGAAAATGATACAAAGTTCGTTGCAAAACTATTTCGCAGACACCGTTTCGTTTTTGTCAGTCGTGTTGTAATGTAGATATTGAATGAACTTATGGAGGTAATTCGAATTTTACGATCCATATAGTTGACTAGCATTGCCCGCGGCTCCGCCCGCGTTCAGATGACCAAAAACCAAATTCTTAGGTTTTACATATTAGTATACTCTTACATCTAGCTATCATCGAACCAAATGTCATCATAATCTGTCTAGTGGTTTTCTCGTGATGCGGTAATAGACAGACAAAAATTCTAAAAACTATAGATTCGGACGCTGTATCGATAATAATGTCCATTTCAATAAGATTTTCCAAAAAATATTTAATGTACAGATTCGGCTTAGTTACAATTTTATTATACGTATAGATTTTAAATTAATCAAAGTGCAAAGAATGTTATCTGACTATATTAGTACGTGGCGATCCCGTCAACCTACATTCTAAGAAGTTAAATGTAAATACACGCCCAATTTCAATAAAATTTTACTAAATCTATACTTAATATTATAAATGTGAAAGTGTGTTTGTTTGTTTGTCCTTCTTTCACGTCAAAACAGAGTGACAGATTGGCGTGATTTTTTATGTGGAGATATTTGGAGGGCTGGAGAGTGAAATAGGCTACTTTTTACCGCGGGAGATTATCTCATTCCCACGAGAACACACGTTATAATACAACCCAAAAAAAATATTTATGATCACAATTACTTGAAACTTGGTATTAACGCTCTTCAATATAAATAATACGTGTTTTAGCATTTTTCGAAATTTATCCCAAAAGGGGGTAAAATGGGGATGAAGGTTTGTATGAAACCTACCTATTTAGAGTTATTTTTTGTAGTTTTAGCGCGAGCTAAGACGCGAGTTCTGCCAGTAGCTTTATAATTTATGTCCTATCTAAAAAAATATGTATATCTTTTTTAACAGCGTTAGATTTACACTATGGGCACTCGGGGCTAGTGCCCAGGGCGGTAAATTTTTAGGGGCGGCAAAATTCGGAAAAAAATTTTTCTTCGCGTTATCGAAAATGGTTTTTTTATTTTACAAAAAATAAAAAATTAAAAAAGATTAACTAGTAAGTACATTTTTTGATAAATTAATATCATTTGTAATAAAGTAAATAATTCTTTGCATTTTTCAAAAAAATAATAATAAAATAATTTAAACTTTCAACATTTTATTCAAAATTTCGATAGTAGGCGGCATTTTTTACTATGCCCAGGGGCGGCGCTAAGGTTAAATCCGCTACTGTCTTTTTATAAACATCAAGACAATGTATGTTGTCTTTACCTTTGTCTTTTTTTCTTTTAGCTATTAGATTAGATAGATTTAGTCATATTTATTTAACCACTTGTGACTTACCTTCTTTTCGCCTGGGTGCGTCCCCAGGTACGCGGTTTTTGTTCACAATTTGAAGTTTTCTTTTTTTTGCGCGGAACCCTAAACCTTTTTCTAAAATCAAAGTAGCCTAAGTTACGCCTTATAGCATCAGCTATCTGCCAGTGAAAGTCCCATCAAAATCGGTTAAACCGTTTCGGAGATTAGTCGGAAGAAACAGACAGACCAAATTTTTAAAATTGCTTATTTCTTATAAGTACCACTTATACTTTCATATGTAAAAAGATGATATTTTAACATTAAAAACAGACATCGATTTTATATTTGTATAGATTAGGTACTTCTTCTATCTTATATATAAAATTTCCATGTCACAATGTTTGTTACCGTACTCCTCCGAAACGGCTTTACCGATTTTTACCAAATTTTATATGCGTATTCAGTAGGTCTGAGAATCGGCTACTATCTATTTTCCTTACCCCTAAGTGATAAGGATAAGGGTGGTCCTCCCAGACCCCACCCCAGGGACGAACCCGAGCGGAGCGAGGGTGAGTCGCTAGAATATCTATACATATAATAAAATTGTAACTAAGTCGAATCTGTACATTAAATATTTTTTGGAAAATCTAATTGAAATAGACATTATTATCGATACAGAGACCGAATCTATAACTTTAAGAATTTTTGTCTATCTGTCTGTCTGTATGTTACCGTATCACGAGAAAACCACTGGACAGATTTTGATGAAATTTGGTATGATGATAGCTGGTTATCCGAGTCAACATATAGGATACTTTTTATCGCGGGAAAATATCTCATTTCTGAGAAAAAATACAAAAACTGCATTGCAAGAGTATACTAATATGTAAAACCTAAAAATTGATTTTTGGTCATCTGAACGCGGGCGGAGCCGCGGGCAATGCTAGTTAGTAATAAAAATAATACAATACTGAAAGAACCTTTCCGCCTTTAGAAAGTCTAATTTAAAACTTATATTTATACAGAAGATAAGATATGCTATTTTATTAGAACCGTCAGCGATGCAGTATCTTTCAATAAATTCCAGTAGTTACCTATCTAAGCCATTGTTTCGTGCTGTTAATAGGTATCTCGTATCATATTTTCTAAATAACAACACTCAATGAGAATGCTGACATCTTTCAATTCGTCCATTAACGTCAAGTACATCCCTTAAGACTTGAGCTTATCGCCTTGAGCTTTTATTTAACAGTCTCATAAGCTTTTCTAATCTCTATTACAAGGGAATAAAGATGACAATAGTTTATAATAAAATGTTTTTACTGTTACCTTGTTAAGCTTTTTAGCAGAATGTTAGTCAATTTCACCCACACATAGTCGTAAGCGGTCTGAGAATGGTAGTTGCAGTCAATTGTACAGATTATGATGCGGTTCAAATATATAAACTATATAAAAATTGTCGTAGCTATACACTTTATTTTAGGTGTGTATCCTTTATGTATATTGATCTATACTTGGACGACCGAGCTTCACTCGGAGCTTTTGACCCAAACTATTTTTATATATATATATATATATATATATATATATATATATATATATATATATATATATATATATATATATATATTATTATTATTATTATTATAATGCAAAAGAAAACTGCATGAGAACTCGATAACACGCGTTTTGTCAGACATAAGAGTAATCTAGATCGATTTATCGGAACCCCTTGTGTACTAAATTTCATGAAAATCGTTGGTGCCGTTTCCGAGATTCAGATTATATACATTTATATATTGAATATAAGAATTGCTCGTTTAAAGATATAGGATTAGATTATGTGATACATTCTTAGGTTTACGTGAATATTTGACATTTTAAATAAAACTATTTCTTAGGATTTTTTCGCGGATTTATTTTGATTTTTGGTTCCCGACGTTTTGTTAATTGTCAACTGCACACCATAAAGTTCATAGATGTACGTATTATAAAAGATATTTTTTTAATTGTTACGTGGTTGTTGTTAATAACGTCTACTTGTTGTGCGTATTTTGTTTCGCGTGTCTAATAACAATCAGTTTTACTGTGTTTTATGTTTATTTTAGCTTTTAAACCTTATTAAGCGTATCGAATCCGCGACCTTTTGTTATTAGAACACCACCAGCTTACTGTATCTCTGTAAGGTATATTATAAATATTATCAAACTAGCTTATAACCTAATCCTAAATCTACGAGTATACATATAATAAAATTGTAACTAAGCCGAATCTGTACATTAAATAATTTTTGGAAAATCTTATTGAAATAGACATTATTATCGATACTGAGGCCGAATCTAGTTTTTAGAATTTTTGTCTGTCTGTCTGTTACCGCATCACGAGAAAACCACTGGACAGATTTTGATGAAATTTGGTATGGTGATAGCTGGTTATCCGGGTCAACATATAAGATTCTTTTTGCCGCGGGAAAATATCTCAATTCTGAGAAAAAATGCAAAAACTGCAATGTATGAATATACTAATCAGTAAAACCTAAGAATTTAGCTTTTGGTCATCTGAACGCGGGCGGAGCCGCGGGCAATGCTAGTTGTATTATAAATTAAAACCAAGCTTAGACTTAGGTTGTTCAGGCTTATAAACTTAATTGGATAGCTTAGTCTAGACGTAATTCGAAAGGAGGTTAATCTTCGAATGACAGATATAACATTTTAATAGAAAGATCAAAATCAAAAACTGTCACATAGTAATTGAAGTAAAGGCCTTTATAATATTCGTATTATACAATTTGTAACGGGTGCATTTATAAACTGTTATAGTAGTGACTTCTGGTTTGCAAATCCGCAAATGGTTCAAATATAGTCTACATTGGTCTGTCTGGTTTGAAAGACACAGGCAATAATTTATATACATATATGCTATTTGTTTATATCTACGTCTCTTCATACATTTTTTACTCTCGCTCTGGAAATCCATCACGGACCTTGCCGACAATCGGTCGGCAGGGTACAGTGAGACAGTGAGTAGGTACTTGGTGTACTAACTCACTAAAACCACATGGGAACGATATCGTAGATTGTATGCACACACTACATCGACCTGATTTCACTTTACAACTGGATGCAGACAGAGCAGATCGCTAGTACCTCAAAAGGATGATATATGAAGTAGTATATTAGTATTTAGGTCAAAAAAATTAAATCAACTAGATGTGACGAAGTAATGTAATATATTTAAGCTAGTACAATATACTAAGAAATTTAACACGTAATATTTAATGTTGATTGTGGCTAAAAAATATGAAATAGCCTCGAGTTGTAAATGTCGGACAATTTGATTTGATCTCTTACGTTAATGACGGCGGAACAGCCATAGAGAATGTTAATTTTTGTTGCGAACGGTCGGCAGGTCGTTGCTCTCAACCATATTTGACCATAGACTATGAGTATAGTGTTGTTGGTTAACAGAGCGTGTATGAAGGCCTTTATTTGAATGTTAGTTCGTAGAATGCATCACTGATTTATATATTTTGATGATGTATTCTATTATTGTGCAAATTCAAATATTTGTAAACGTAATTTTAAAAACAAAACCAGTTACCAAAGTGTATTACAGTTCAGATGAGAAACCTTTTCTAAGTGAATATTTAAATTATAATCGATGATGTATTGCTCCAGATTCAATCCTACATTATATGCAACTTAAATTGCACAATGTCCGTCAATTTGACACGTCCTTACAAAATCCGCTATGAAATATTCAACAAAGGTTGTGTCTATTCGTATTCAGGTTGAGATTCTGTATCACACCTGTTTTGTAAGCAATTTACATGGCAAAATGCCCAAACACTGACATAATCATTTCGCAATTTAACCCTACATGGTGATATTATCGCGCTTATGAAGCGGTTAACTTTGTAGGTCCAAACGATTAATTTTAAACAGACCATGACCAAAAACTTTTTTTTAATTACCCAACCTGTTGTACATACAGATTATAAATATTAAATTATAATATATAATTTGTTTCCTTACATGTGATGGGCCTCTGTACTCGATGGTTGTAAAGTAATGAAATTATATAGGTTTTCTTAATCAATAATTTTGTTTCACGGTGTAATTGATTATTGAATAAACTATGAGAATTTCTGAACGACGTAATGAAGTTGTTATATATTCAATGAAGAATCTTACTGATTCTAAAAAAACATATTAAAATATAATATGATAATAAATACTCTTTATTGTACACCCACAAGAGAAAAAAAGAAACAAAAATGTACAAGAAAAAATATAAAAAGAGCTATGTACAAGAGGCGGCCTTATCGCTAAAACAGCGATCTCTTCCAGGCAACCTTAAGGTGTTGGAATTGACAAACTGTAAGAAGAATATAGTAATAAAAAATATACATATGTTAAATTCGTTACACACTTATCCAAGCCCATGACAAAAGGTTTACCTTATGCTAGCGCTAAATACGAAAACATTACGCATATTCGTAAGGCCCCCAACAGGAGATTTCTGCTTAAGAAAGCGCAACATGTCATGTTAAATCTAAGATTGACTGAAACACTTGTGTCGAGAAGATGTATGGAGGCAGATGCAACGCTATTTCATCTTAGGGGGAGTGTGGATTTCTCATGCATAAGCGTAATAGCTTGGGAAACAATTTCTCCCTAAGCAAATCCTGCAGTTTACTACAGCTGCAGGGTTCAGTGTTTACTCTAGTTCATTAATCGGTGATTACAATAGGCGACCAGGAATGGTCGCAGTGATACTCTATAGCCACAACAACGAAATAAAAAAAATGTTAATTCCGCTACTTACTATACAGTGTAGCCTAAAGTCATTAATAAAAAGCTCTTAGAACAAATAATTCATAAACAAAATCAAATATGATTGGTATAATTGTCTTCTATTAGTGTTAATAGATGATAAACCTAATTTCTTAAATCAATTGTTTCAATATCTACCTCATAAATTTCTTGTGGTAGACATTGTTGAATTCCGTAGTTTTGCTTCATTAGCCTCTATTGTGTTAGTATTTATTGAGAACATTGTAGCCAACTGGTTGATTGTTGGTAGTCTAATTTTAGACTTTCGATCCATTTAGAACAGACTCGAGTTCATGCGAATTAACAGTAATGTCTTAAATGGGGAACACGATATTATTTTAATTAGAGTTCAGTATTACATTACATATTATTTAAAGCAATAATTAGTCTACTACAAGTTATATTTTTGTCATTTTGAAATCATCAAAATTTTCTGTCCACTTCAGATAAAATGTATATTTAATACACATGGTGTCACTTGTATAATTTGATTGTAAGCTTTTAAAATTTATTTCTTGAAGACTCTTGAATGGTTCCATAAATTTCAATTCTTTTGAAAACGATTTATTTTTTATATGACTGCCTCACGAACAGTCTGAAAGTTTTTGGCCACTATTTCAGATTAGAATATTTTGAAGAGAGTTTGCTTGTTAGAGGAAACCAAAAAACGACTAGAACAACAAGAGATGTTTGACTATTTCCTTACCCGGATACTTTTCCACTCAAAATCTCATTTCCTGGGGTAAACGTGACCCGACTACCGTTGAAAATTAATACATGGCGTATAATTTCCATGATAACCTCAAACCTCATACACGACGTTAGCATAAGATGCATATCGGTTGTCTAAAATTTCACCACACTCTGGCACCGCACGATTGCACTTTCTAGAAACTTCCGGCATCTATATTTTAAGTAATTACAATAAAAATATACTCGTAACATGAGTATAGTGACAGTATGAGACAGGAAATGTCAACGCTCAGACAAAGAATGTACCAAATTAAATGTTGAAATGACTATCCGACTGCTTAATTAATTTATCATTATATGAATTAGATGAATTATATTAAAAATGGCTGCGAAATATTTTTAAAATACAGATTTATGATTAATGTTAGTGTGACCATTCAATTTCATAAAATAAACCTTTCTTTTTTTCTTCAGGTGACATTTAGCCATTCAAAAGTAAAAGTTTATAATTGCATAGAATGATGCGCTAAACTGGATAGTGTGTGGACAAGGCGTGGTCAGGGCCGAAATATTCATAATCGATACTAAGAGAAAGTTAATAAACAACAGTTATTACTTATAAAAACAATTTAAAATTCAACACGTAACAGGTAGGTACATAGTAAATAATTTAGAGTTATTCAATCAAAAATATCTTTTAATTTTCCTTCTACAATACCATATACAGGTGGAAATAAAATTCTAATTAAAATCACAACAAACTACGAACCCGACGAACTAATTTAAAATCAAGGGCCCCAAAATCAATCTATCAAAACAAGACGGGAGTGGTCCTACAAAAATAAAACCGGCTATGCATACCATCGTCCTTAGGAGCAACAGCCGGCATGTGGCCTACAGTTAAAACCAAGGTCGTTTGTGTACCGCTTTACAATCTTATTCTTCTTTTTTTGTACCACCTTTCTTCCTTACCGCTCTTCAAAAGTAATATCTCATGATTTTGGGCATACGAAAAGCAACTTAAAAAACACGTGCCATGATTGAAATTTGTTTGTATACGAAAGAAGAATTTCAAAGGTCATCGAGGCTCCATGTTGTGTACTTTTTTGCAAAAGTTTTTTCCGAAGTCGAAATGATAGGTTATGTTAGCCCGGCGAGTCCATTTCTTGGTTGAGGCGGATGAAGCAAAAGTAAATTTTAAGCTCTCTAAAACCGACTTTTTTATTGAAGCTTATTATTTATGCTTATTTTATTTAATTGCGTACGAGTTGTGAAATTATAACTCGAAATATTATAAAAGTAATTTGGTAAGATCTTGAAACATCTCTACACTTGTTACCAAAATAAAGATCTAATCTTCTAAATATTGAATATATAATGAAGAAACTTGTTCTTACATCGATTACGCTTTAAATGTAATTGACCAACCTAGAAATACTATATTAAATTTGCTCAATTTCAACGCTACATGATCTAAACCAGTAGTACCTAGTTGCTAGGCAGGTAGTATTTCGTCACCGGAATGTCTGGTATCGAATACCAGTGTCGAGAGACGACATGTGCAATGCCTTGTAAGGTCTGAAAATAAGTTTGTTCAGAACTGGAAATGGAATTTTGTCGGTTACTTTATTTGGAACGTTTTTAGTGCACTTGTTACTTGTATTTGAAGATATAGTCTGTTTGATTAGTTTGCACTATAATTTATATATCGAACTAGCATTGCCCGCGGTTTCGCCCGCGTTCAGATGACCAAAAACCGAATTCTTAAGTTTTACATATTAGTATACTCTTACATTGCAATTTTTGTATTTTTTCTCAGAAATGAGATATTTTCTCGCGGTTAAAGGTATGCTATATGTTGATCCGGATAACCAGCTATCATCATACCCAATTTCACCAAAATCCCTCCAGTGGTTTTTCTGTGATGCGGTAACAGACAGACAGACAGACAAAAATTCTAAAAACAATAGATTCGCCCTCTGTATCGACTATGTTTATTTCAATAAAGTTTTCCAAAAAATATCTAATGTACAGATTCGGCTTAGTTACAATTTTATTATATGTAAAGATTTTGTTAGCTTCTGAAACGCTGTTCTAATTTAGGAATTAAGGCTCCGTGGTATTTATAACAGTTGTTCATATATATAATAAAATCGTTTTTATTTCTACGGCGAATATTTGCACGTTTTTGATAATGATGATTGCTCTTTCAATAGCTATTAAGAATTGAGCTGCTACCTGGAACCGATTAACGTATCACGGCAGTAAATTACTTAACCATTGGATAGATAAATTAAATATTTATTAATAACTAGCATTGCCCGCGGCTCCGCCCGCGTTCAGATGACTTTTATATTTTTTCTCAGAAATGAGACATTTTCCTGCGATAAAAAGTATCCTATATGTTGACCCCGATAACCAGCTATCACTATACTAAATTTCATCAAAATCTGTCCAGTAGTTTTCTCGTGATGCGGTAACAGACAAATCATATATATCATATCATCGGACATCGCGCCAAAATTGTAAATTCCATCCACACCACCTCGATGTCCAGCGTTCCACAACAGTGCTATTTTTAAGGCATGTTCTGCCCCGCACAACCACTCTGTGGAACCAGCTATCGCCGGCGGTCTTTCCGAACCGCTACGACCTGGCCACCTTCAAGAAGAGAGCGTATTGCTTCCTTAAAGGCCGGCAACGCATCTGCGAGCCCTGCGGTGTCGCAGATGTCCATGGGCGGCGGTGATCACTTTCCATCAGGTGTGCCTCCTGCCCGTTTGGCCCCTTAGTCCCATAAAAAAAGGCAGGCAGACAGACAGACAGACAGACAAAAATTCTAAAAACTATAGATTCGGCCTCTGTATCGATAATAATGTCTATTTCAATAAGATTTTCCAAAAAATATTTAATGTACAGATTCGGCTTAGTTACAATTTTATTATATGTATAGATTGTTATTCAGCTATAAAAATCTTCATAATATAAAGATTTGTATCCTAAGTGGGTCCATACTCTCACATTAATTAATGAATGATTTTCTCATCTATAGGGATCGATTTTATTAATTAAAAATTTAAGTTGACAGAAAAACTTGTTTGTATTTACACTCTGGCCTTGAATGGTGTCGTATGCTGTTGATCGACCACTACATTATACTAATTTGGGCCCGAAAAATCGAAAGTTGCAGTTGTTTTATACTAATTTGAATTTTAATGGTACAATATCGTGTGGTTTGATACTCGGACTGAGTAGGGCCGAACTTGCGGTTTCATGAAAGTCGACACAGCGAAAGTGGTTTATCGGGATTGAAAGTTAGCTCTTTAAAGTAGTTGACAAAGTCCTTTGAATTCGTTCGCTTCAGAAAATAGATTATTAATTGTTATGTATAAAGACATTATGTAAAATGTGACTTGGCCCTAGATATATATATCTTTCTGGCCTTTATCATTAATATTAGTGATTCATGTTGTGGTTGTCATTGCTTTTAAATTGCATATTTTGAATACCACGTCTAGAGCTCCATTCGTACTGTGAATCATATTGTCTATTCGAACATGGACTAATAAGATGAGTAAATGCTAATTTATCATTATATAGCACATCAGACATCGAGCGCAAAGTGTACTGTATTAAAAGCTGCCAAATGTCTGCTTTATGTTACGTCTCCATTCTAGGACTAAAATTACAGTAATTAATTTACGTGTACAATATTTTTAAATACTGTTTAAAAGGTTAAAAATTAATCCTACTAATATTATAAATGCGAAAATTTGTGAGGATGTCTGGATGTTTGTTACTCTATCACGCGAAAACTACTGCATGGATTTTAATGAAACTTTACAATAATTCAGCTTATACATCAGAATAACACATCGACTACTTTTCATCCCGGAAAAATGTACGGTTTTCGTGGGATAGATTTGTTTTTCTAAAGGCGAACCTGATCGAAGCGAGGGTGAGCCGAGCTGCTAGTCTATACATATAATAAAATTGTAACTGTCGAATCTGTACATTAAATATTTTTTGGAAAATCTAATTGAAATAGACATTGTTATAGATACAGAGTCCGAATCTATAGTTTTTAGGATTTTTGTCTGTCTGTTACCGCATCACGAGAAAACCACTGGACAGATTTGAATAAAATTTGGTATAATTATAGCTAGTTATCCGGGTCAACATATAGGATACTTTTTACCGCGGCAAAATATCTCATTTCTGAGAAAAAATACAAAAACTGCAATGTAAGAGTATACTAATATGTAAAACATAAGAATTTGGTGTTTGGTCATCTAAACGCGGGCGGAGCCGTGGGCATTGCTAGTCTTATATAAATTACACGATTTTTATATCCTGAAGTCTATTATTTAGTAAATGGTTTATAAGTACCATATAAATTTATGTAATTCTACTATAATGTGCATATTCCACACCATATATTTATTACCTAATCGCTAATGCAATGTTATCTCCGTTATTAACGCCATCGTCTAACAAGTTGTAAGTCAACATAGTGACAAAGTATTAATTAAATTATGTCGCGTACATATATTCTACTAGCATTGCCCGCGGCTCCGCCCGCGTTCAGATGACCAAAAACCAAATTCTTAGGTTTTATATATTAGTTTACTCTTATAATGCAGTTTTTGATTTTTTCCTCAGGAGTGAGATATTTTCCCATGGTAAAAAGTATCCTATATGTTGACCCGGACAACCAAATTTCATAAAAATCTGTCCAGTGGTTTTCTCGTGATACGGTTACAGACAGACAGACAAAACTTCTAAAACTAGAGATTCAGACTGTAACGATAATAATGTCTATTTCAGTAAGATTTTCCAAAAAATATTTAAGGTACAGATTCGACTTAGAATTTTATTATAGGTATAGATGATTATCATCATGTAATGAGCGGGTGTTATGTAAAATATTATGAAATGCTTTAGCATAGGTATTATTATAATTGTCAACATTTTTCCATGTTTTCCACGAAGCTATCTCTTTTTCCGTATACTAAGCTAACGAGATAATTAAATGATTACCATTTATTAAGTACAAGTATTTTGCAAAATAAATCTACTTAACTTTTTGAATTGATTAGTTCAATTATAATATCAAAGATTTGAAAAATTCTTAAAAATGCAATAATTTCATGTGAAATTATAAGTAAACTAGCATTGCCCGCGGCTCCGCCCGCGTTCAGATGACCAAATACCAAATTGTTAGGTTTTACATATTAGTGTACACTAACATTGCAGTTTTTGTATTTTTTCTCAGAAATGAGACATTTTCCCGCGGTAAAAAGTATTCTATATGTTGACTCGGATAACCAGCTATCACCATACCAAATTTGATCAAAATCCCTCCAGTGGGTTTTCTGTGATGCGGTAACAGACAGACAAAAATTCCAAAAAGTATAGATTCGGCCTCTGTATCGATAATAATGTCTATTTCAATAAGATTTTCCAAAAAAATATTTAATGTACAGATTCGGCTTAGTTACAATTTTATTATATGTGTAGATAATGGTAAAAAAATAGCCACAGGTTGAAAATTACAAATTTTATAATGTCAGTCTTGGAGAGATAGCATCTTGGCTTAGATATATCACTAGGCGACGGCTACAAATGCGTTCGTTGTTGATGCTGTTTATTATCCGTTAGACGTGTAACTTTTTACCTTTCTACAAGTAAACGAAAATTAGTGTCTGGCATGTATCATAGCTTGTTGAAGAGATACCTTCTGTCGCCATCTATTCGTAGTACTTTACATACCACGTTCCAGTGGTTTTGATTTTTTTATTAGCAAGTTCAAAATTATACCATTTCTACGTGACTTGACGAGTATAATGAATGCTGTTTTACGTTCTTTTGCACTATTTATAGTAAAATTACTAGAATTATTTGTTTAATGATGAGATTTTAACATATATTGTCTAAAAAGCTCAGGGATCTTGATACCAACTACGTTCTTTCTTCTCTTAAAAACTATAATCTAACTACATTGTCATCGAATAGTCTTTTATCTTCTACTTTGCCGTCATAATTCACAACATATATTAATTTATTCGGGCATTCTTAAAACAACAGGGATACACGCGAATTAAATTTTCGTTTATATAACACTGAAAAATACCAAGAAAAGATTGACCTTCAAATGTTTATACTGTAGCCGCAAATCCTTTATGTATGACAACGCGGCACACAAAAAGCGAGTGGTCACCCGCTAGCATGCTCTGCGCGTGCGCATCCCGTTACGCTAGCGTTTTTGTGTTGAATACACCTATGTATAGGGTTGACAAACTTGTTTCTGGTGTTAAATGTAGTATGTAAAAAAATATTTGAATTTAAATAAAAAGTATAAATAGTACATATTTATACTAATATATAACTTTTCAAATAAATTATGATGATATTATTCATTTATTCTCTTCATAAATTGGCTTTTACGTAAAAAACATCAATTATAATTTCTTCAACATGCCAAATAAACACTGGTTTATCTGTCAAAAAAGAAAGCACGGAATTTTATTAATTTTAAATTTAGTATGTGGCAACCCTTGCTAGCCATGTGTCCCATTCGCGCTTCACACCAATACATGACAGTTATCAGCAGATCTAGCCAATACGACTGAATAACAACATGAAACGTGAAAACGTGCGCTTCGTAAAATGTGTTTTTTATCTACATTATTGTTATATTATCCCTAGGTACCTGTTATATACTTTTAGGTTTAAAATTACTTTTAACAGAGATAATTTTTAAATTACTATTAGTCAGGTGAGAATTCACTACTGATAAGAATTTAACATGTTATCCAACGGATAACGGAACCATCTCGGATCTATCGTGGATTAAAAGTATCCTTTGTCACTCCGGCCCATCCGGCCCATTAACAATTTCTATAGAATAAAATTACCGTGATCTGTTTCTTTGTGAAAGAAGGACAAAACAACAATCTTCCATATTTATAATATTAGTGAGCCATGATTGTTACTCATAATTGTCCTTAAGGGCATTAAATATTAAAATAAAAATTCAATTTATATTACATTCAATTAATTGAATATAAGAATATGAAATGTATGAATCATAGGAAGAAGTAATGAGGTGAAATTATTTCTCCAACATCCTAAGGACAACGAATTGTTTTCAAAGGAAATTTAAGCTTTACTGCTTTGCGATAAAAGCTATTTGATTGATTGACCTATGTATAAAATCGTGTTGCAGCGTAGAAAGTGTCCCGGCTTAAGGTGACCAGGAAGTACAAAGAAAAGGGAACACTTGTAGGACTATTTGTGAATGTAGTTTAAAAATATCGGCCCCTAATTTCTGAACATACAACTAAATAATGATAATCTGCTGTTGATAAATGAAATTTTTTTAACTTTTTGCTGTATTATTTTACTTGGCATTTTATATTTTACTTTTATTTCTTTTTTTTCTTAACATTTCAATATTAAGTCACTAATAAAATATGTAAAACCAGTTAAGTATTAACATACGTCGAATTATTATAATATAAGTACAAGTATTCAACCTTGAAGATAATTAAAAAAAGGCTTCACTACCTTTCTCATTTCCAAATGTTTCGACCAACAACTGAAGCTGGTTTCGCGTTGGTATTTTAAATTTTGCTATTTACATAATATATTAATTGCTCTTAGTGTGTTGGTTTTATCGCTTATTTAAGTTTTCAAACAAATATTTTTACTTTTACTTCAAAATTTAACTCAAATGTAGTTTTTGATTACTGAAATCGATTTGAATCGAAATGATCGAATCTATCAAAATGGATAATCGAAAATGATCTTGACAGCAGAAATTTTTTCGAGCCTTTTTTCAAAGTAACTTTGATGTTAATTTCGTCATTTTAAAACTAAAAACTTTAAAATTTCAAATGAAATGTCATCGTTATATCTTCTAGATATTTTTTTTTATCTGAACTAAGGTCATAAATATGTAAGGTATTTTTTATCTTGAAGCATTATTAATTTATTGTCATCCTAACTTTCCCCTAGTTCTAGATAGTCTGCGGTTTGCTCTATTGTAGCGATCTCAATGTGTCACGATACTTGATAACCGAACAGGATACTATCGCAATACTTTATACTGCAGTTGCCAATACAACGGTATCTCCTGTTTTGTTCATCGAAGGATTTATACTGGTTTTATGTTAAATAATGATGAAAAAACAATAGAAGTTGATCTGCTGGCGTTTGATCACTAATAAATTATTATCATTATTATGTATTATTAATATATACTTTACTAGCATTGCCCGCGGCTCCGCCCGCGTTTAGATGACCAAAAACCAAATTCTTACTTTCCCGCGGTAAAAAGTATCCTATATGTTGACCCGGATAAGCAGCTATCATCATACCAAATTTCATCAAAATCTATCCAGTGTTTTTCTCGTGATGCGGTAACAGGCAGACAGACAAAAATTCTAAAAACTATAGATTCGGACTCTATATCGATAATATCAATTTCAATTAGATTTTCCAAAAAATTATGTAAAATAATGTACAGATTCGACTTAGTTACAATTTTATTATATGTATAGATATAAAATATTAGAAATTTATTTGTCACATAATTCAGTTTAAATAATATAATGAAAACTTTATAAACTTTTATAATATATATACTAAGCCATAAAATTAGAATATATTTTAAATATTTTGCATTTTAAACACACAATAAAAACATGCTTCATTTTTATTAGTTTTTAATTTATACTAATACAGAAAGCATGATTTTTGTTTGTTTGAACGTGCAAATCTCTAAAACTACCAGTCTGGTTTGAATTTTTTTGAAGTGAAACTTTTTTAGGATCGTGATTTGAAACTTGATGAAACGGAAATACAACACTAAAAAGAGACAAACACATAAATATATAAGATTAAGCCGGCGAGAGAATGAGATAGTTGCCATGGTAACCGTTGTTATTTGAGATAGAATACTTTACACAGGAAGTGAAAAATAATAATAATAATTACTGAATAATATATAATGTATATTTATGTAAAATAAAATGTAAAATAACTTTTTGACTTGATAAAAATATTATTAAAAAAATAAACATTATAATTATCCTACTCCTGATATTCTATATTCATCTCATTCTCTCGTTGGTTTCTTTTCCGAAGTTTCACTTCTACCGTGTATGAATGTAGGATTTGGGGATACTAATAAAAGCGTTTAGAACACTATTGACTATTTATTCCTTTAAAATTATACAAAACAATGTTCACGCGTCTCGTCGTGTCGTCATTATGACACATCATTTTTCTTTCCTTTTATTCATCTATTTCATTCCATTCCATTCTTAAAGTTCTAACATACGTTGTTTTATTCTTAAAATATCATTTCATGCATACTCATCTAGCAGATCCTACATGAATGTGTGAAAAATGAAAAAAAGTTCATGTTTTTTTTTTTCACTTTTTTTTCATTTTATAGCCTTAGGAGCTGAGCGATTATGCAAAGATAAAGTTTGGAGTAAATAATTTAATGTTCGGTAATATTATATTAATTATTATATTTCTAAATAAAACTACATTTTCGGATTATTTCGCGGATTTATTTTGATTTTTGTTTCCTGACGTTTCGATTGCTTTACAGCAATCATGGGAAAAGACTCTCTCTCCCGTGACCATGATTTCTCTAAACTTAAAGCATTCGAAACGTCGGGAAACAAAAATAAAAATAAATCCGCAAAATAATCCGAAAAGGTAGTTTTATTTAAAATGTCAAATATTCGCGTAAATCTAAGAAAGTATTAAAATATATTTCTTTACATAAAAAAAACATTAAGTAAATTATCTTATTATTAATATTCAGACACTTGTCGAGACAATTTGATGTTAGCATTCAAAATGATTGTAATATTCTAAACAAATGACGTTACTCAATAGTAGGTACGGCCGTTGTATTCCGGTACAATGTTACATTTCCAAACATCGGTTACAGTCCACATTCTTAGATATCGCTCAGGCACAGTAACTGTATGAAATGACGGAAGCTGCAGTAACGTAATCTTTACTTACGATCTACATTTTAGCCAATGAATTACACAATATTGTTATAAATTTTTAAATTATTGCCATTGAAATCGAATTGTTGAATTAATTAAATTTTTGTCTTTCTTTAAAGATCCAAATAATCTAAACTATTTTACTTTGAAATTATTTTACTTTACGCCTTCATTTTTGAAATACGTAGTTCATGACTAAAATTAAGTTTTGAATGTTAGAATTAGAAATTTAATATTGTTATATAGTGGTGCTTGCATCACAATTTACTGTGTGAACATCTAAAATATCATTTGTTAATGTTAATTAAAGGAAGTTGTTACAGTATTATATTATAATAACTAAATATAACAAGAGAAAACGCTAATAAATGCATAGTCATTGTAAATAAAAATATGTATAATGATCAATTATTATGAGACGACAGATCGATACTTAATTGAGTAGGTAAACTACATATACAATATATATATATATATATATATATATATATATATATATATATATATATATATATATATATATATATATATATATATTGTATATGTAGTTTACCTACTCAATTAAGTATCGATCTGTCGTCTCATAATAATTGATCATTATACATATTTTTATTTACAATGACTATGCATTTATTAGCGTTTTCTCTTGTTATATTTAGTTATTATAATATAATACTGTAACAACTTCCTTTAATTAACATTAACAAATGATATTTTAGATATATATATATATATATATATATATATATATATATATATATATATATATATATATATATATATATATGTATACTTATAGGTAAAATAACTGAATCGCGTTAATAAAATAACGTGATAATTAAAATACGCGATTAATGTTCACTTATCAATTTCATCACAACAGAAATCTCGAGTTGGAATCCCGAACGAGCAATTAATATTTATTTTGATCAAATTTGCTCTGTTTATGAGATTATATTAATATTGTACCGCAATATGTGAGAGTTATGGGATAATGATGAAGGTGGATTTTTTTTATCTAATAAGAGTGCATGGTATGCGATGACGAAAATACGATCGTGGGATAAAAATGCGGTTTATTTTTTTTTATATTAGGCTACATAAGTACGTTGAAAGTCAATTTTAATTTGTACCTAAATAATCGCTAAACAATAAAAAAAATTAATGCATAGATTAAATAACTCGTATTAAAATACATATTGTTGGGCTGCATTTTTAATTTTTGGTAACACCTTGTTATCGATCAACGATCTCTCTCGAATCTCGATTGCCGAGAACGAGATTCGATCGTCAGTGTGGATCGCAAAGTGCTCGGGAGCGGACGTACGCTATCGGTAGATAGTCAGCGCGTGCGCATAACCGCGTTATAATATTTTCTACTTTTTGTCCGTGTTATATAATAGTGATGTGCTAATTGATTTATGGATGTACGTTTTTGTTACTGGTAACTTGTATTGGTTTACTTATTTTTAACCGACACTGACCGCCCGGTTATTTCTGGGTTTGTTTGAACGTCCCCGTGTAATTAGCGACATGTCGAATGTTAATTTTCTAATACGAAAAGAATAAATATATGTATAACAATAAATAATATAAAAAAAAATACTCTCAGTATGATAAAAATCTGAATTTCGTTTTGTATGTGAACACGATCCATTATAATAAAAAAGTGATTAATCAGTTTACAATTATTACGTAATGATCAAAATAAATAAGTAATTTTCGATTATAACATTATTTATTAATTAATGTGTTTGATATTTCATTATTACATTTAAATTGTATGAACAGTTCTAATGTACACAAAATAAAGAAGTAAGGTATCGATGTAAAACAAAAATACACCTGAAGATAAAGAGATAAGATTTGACAACATGAGAATTGGTTTATCATAATATTGGTTTATCAGAATAATTCATCATATCTTCGTAGAACATGAGACTGTATTACGCACTGTTATTATCTTTAGATTTAGATATATTTTTAGGATAAAATCTAGAACTTTTCCATCCTGTTTGTCTTTTTTAATTTACTTTTTTTTTAAGTTAAGTAAAACTTTTTCGATCAACTTAAAAAAGATCATCTAAAAATTCGGGTGAACTTTTTGATGAAAATAAGTCAGTCTAAAATCTAAATCATCTAAAATTGTAACAAAGCCGAATCTGTACATTAAATATTTTTTGGAAAATCTTATTGAAATAGACAATAAAATACATTATTATCGATACAGAGGCCGAATCTATAGTTTTTTAGAATTTTTGTCTATGTCTGTCTGTCTGTCTGTCTGTCTGTCTGTTACCGCATCACAGAAGAACCACTGGAGGGATTTTGATGAAATTTGATATGGTGATAACTGGTTATCCGGGTCAACATATAGGATACTTTTTACCGCGGGAAAATGTCTCATTTCTAAGAAAAAATACAAAAACTGCGATGTAAGAGTATACTAATATGTAAAACCTAAGAATTTGGTTTTTGGTCATCTGAACGCGGGCGGAGCCGCGGGCAATGCTAGTAATTAATTATAAAGTGAAAATTATTATTTTTCCAGTTTAAAAATATACTTTACGTAAAACGCAACACAAAAAACTTATGTAAAACCTTAATATCTCCTATCGACTTAAACATTTTCTAAGTAAATATTTCTTTAAAAATTAACACAACAACTAAACCTCTTGCTTAAACTTAATTACCTTTCAAGTATAAAAATAAAATGCGATACAATTTAAATAAGCTCATAAACGACTTTAAAATCGATTATAATCAAAACGAATGGCACGTTGTTAAAACGCAAGCAAAATTAAAAGACAATTTCGCTAAGTACCTTCTAGGTTTAACATTTTTCAATCTCGCTAATACTACCTTATATAACAATAACTATGCTACGTTACATAAATCTAATTTAGTTATTTGGTACACTGTCGAGACATGAACATATATTTAGATGCAATAGCCGTTGTAAATTTTATGCCATGACAGTGTAAGCCCATTAAAGTACACGTCGTAACAAAAATAACAGCTAGTTTTGATTTTACTATATTTACATATGACTAAAAATCGATTATCTGTGAAATAATATTATGTCTTGATAAAGAATTATGTTTGTCGATTGCTATTCTTAAGAGTTATTTATCTTTATTAATTGTAACCTAAATGAAGAAAAATACATAGGTTCTATTACTAGAAAAGCCAAGTGAAAATGCGTAATGGATGACTTTATAATAAAATATCTTGGATATTTTACAGCTTTAATCTATACTTAATATTATAAAGAGGTAAAGTTTGTGAGTTTGTGACGTTGTAGGGGGTAATCTCTGGATGTACTGAACCGATTTAGATGAGATTTGATAAGAAGATAGTTTGAGACCCTGGGGAGGACATAGGATACTTTTTATCCCGGAAATCATCCCTTAAGGGGGTGAAAAATGAGGATGAAAGTTTGTATGGACAGTCAACAAATCCATAAGTAATCCAATAATAATCAAGTCAAAAATATCAAAAAAGCTAGGCAAAAGGCAAATATCAATGCTTTACAGAAAACATGAAAATTTTCATTTAAAGTGTCAAATATTCACATAAATCTAAGAAAGTATTACGCAGAAGCAATTATTTCTCAATATATTAATAGTTTTATCTCTTTACAGGTAATTAAAATGGACACTAAAGTTCAGTGAAGTGCAGTGTAGTGACGGTATAGTGACGGTACAGTGATGTCAGCATGCCGTCGGACGGTACCACGTGGTCACCCCCGGCGCCCAGCGAGCGGCGGCTTAGCAACTCTTCAGATGGAAGTGCAGGCAGTGGATATTCTAAGGCTGTAAGTCCAATAATAACAATTAAACTAATAGGATATATCACAGCCTACTAATCCATACAGTCGTCTAACCAAGGCTTCTAGGCAGGGTTGTGAGCAAGCGCGGATCCAGGGGGGGGGTGTCATGGGGGGTCATGACACCCCCCCAAAGCCAAATATACTTTTTAAAGAAGTTTGAAGTTTAAGAAAGGAAGGAATAAATGGATAACTTTTCGATTTAAAAAAAATGGTTATTATATGTATTTTGAAGATTATATTCCCCTAGTTTCATGAATATCAAAAAGTTTTTGCAGAAATCTATATACATATAATTAAATTGTAACTAAGTCGAATCTGTACATTAAACATATTTTGGAAAATCTTATTGAAATAGACATTATTATACATCCAACACCCCCCCATAGAAAACTAGATCCGCGCCTGGTCAGATTTTGCTAAGTTACTGTTTTATTATATGTATATTTCAGCCTATGACCCCCCTGGATCCGCGCCTGGTTGTGAGACGTGAATGACGTGATACCGACTGTCATACTTAATTTTCAATTCAATTTTCTTGTTCTCAACTGGCACGCTTTGAAGTTAACAAGAGAATTGAATTGAATTTTCTTGTTAATTGCTTCAAAGCGTGCTACTTGGGCATAGATTACTTCGCCAATGTCACGTAGAATGGAGAATACATACTTTATACCTATGACATTCAAGAAACGGCTTTAGGTAGGATATATATAACGGTAACAAGCCACGAGATGCCACTATAGGGCTTTTACTTCGAAGCCCTTTACTATGAAAATTGATTGCGGGTAAAGAAAATGAAATGCAAATAATCTTTCGTAATTTTTTGTATAGCTAGTAATGTGATAATAATTCTATTATAGAATTTTACAAAGAAGGTGATTCATTATCAATGAAAAATGTGACGTTTTTATGAGTTTGCTTTTAAATATTTAATTTTATTAATAAAAAATATCAAACATAGCCAATGTGACATGCAACTTGACCATGACCTATGAAAATATTCATAACATTAATTCAAACTGTGAAACTATGATACACAAATCAATTTCGTGTTAGTTTCGAATAATACCTTGTAAAAATTAGAAATCTTATAGAGGTTTTAAAGTTTATAGGTTACATTTTCTTCATCATGTTTTTGTTGTATGCTACTATATATAGTTTACAGTAATTTTTTTATTAAGACCACTGTAAATGCATTAAATAATAATTATTTTTAATGCATTTTCAATTATTAGTCACTTCCAAACTAAGACTGAGGATGCTATAGGACTGACAGACAAACACATTTTATTATTATACATAGGTACTAATATTGTAATTGTAAAATTGACCGTCTGTTATCTTTTCTCGCTTACACCGCAGAAGCGATTTCGATAAAAGGCAAGGACATACATTGCATCTTAGGATCGAACATAGGCTTGATGACTGCCCCACTTATCACGCGAGCGAAACCGCATGGAATAACTAGTTATTCTATAAGACAGGAAGCCTTTCTCAATGTACGTATGGAGCTATAGAAATCTGTTTATTATTCTTTATAAACAATATAGACAGTGCCAAAAATTTAAACCAGAATGTTAGACACTGTTCCTCAAATGGAATTCTCAACCAATTACAAACGAAAAACCGGAAGTTAGACAAACAAAGTACACAGTCCATGGAAGGCCGAATGAATTTTGTCGAGACTTAAAATTAGATAAAAAAATTATCTTATCTTTTTATCGCTATCTCGTGATATATGATAAATAATGTTATATATATATATGATAAATAATAATTTACTGTTTAAATCACTGAATAGCAAAAAGTTTAAGAATCTCTGCCTTCTGCCTTCTATCGTTTCGAGTAGAGCGGCTAGCGTGGTCATTCACCATTATCACACCATGTAAACAATATCGTTACAACACATCGGCTTGGCTATTGCTAACCATTCGTATTGGATCACGAGATCGCTAAGAGAGGTCACGAGTCATTGTGAAACTCGTTATTTAATCGATTTATTTTCGATTGCCATTATTAATTAAAACATGGTGTATTTCCAAATAAACGATAAAGTACTTATAATAAATGTTAAATATGCAGTTAATGTTTTTAAATAAATTATGATTAAGAAGTGATCAACGTAATAAGTAGATATTCAATTTATTATACCTTCAATCGCAAAAGTAGACTTACTCATGAAATTTCTGGATAACAAAATGCTTTATTGGATTTGATGACATGAAAATTTGATATTTTAGGTAAGCTAGTGACTCCACGCTTATTAACATTATTAACATTTTTTTCTTTTTCAATATTGTACCGGTCGGCATGTACGTATGTATGTACTTCTCTATTCCATATTATTTAATTTTGTAGTGCTAAAACAAAATTTATACATGTACAATAAAATTCTGAGTCGAATCCGTACATTAAATATTTTTTGGAGAATCTTATTGAAATATCCATTATAATGACATGGAGGCCGAATCCATATTTTTAGATTTTTTGTCTGTCTGATTATCCGGGTCAACATATCCTATGCTTTTTATTGTGGAAAAGTATCTCATCTCTGAGAAATCTATACTAAACATTAAAACCTAAGTAGGGACGAACCCGAGCGGAGCGAGGGTGTGTCGCTAGTTCACAATAAAACCGCAAAACAAATCCAAGAAAAATATTTTATTTAATATTGTGAAAACTGTTTTAATATCATTTACTTTAACACTTGAATTATCACATCAAGGAAGCTATAGGTTGACACATCAACTAATGGGACTTCCTCTGTTAGCAATCTATGCAAAACGTTATTAGGTCTTAACGACTATTACTGGCTGTTACCTTCCCGTATATTATTGGAGTAAGTGGTATTATTAATATAATTATTCAAAGTCAATGCACCTTTATTTATAATTACTTATACTTTATTTTTAACTTAACTTATAACTTATTTGTCTAAATCTAGATGAACATAAAATAATAATAAATAACCATTAAAATACAGTTTTACAATTGAATTCAATTGTCATATAATCTGTAAAAGAAATGGCGTTGTTTTGATATTTAAAAAAATATACATTTGCTGGCTGGCTTTGAAATTTGAAACTTGATCGCGGGATCCATTCCCGGACAGGGAAAGAAAGTTTATTATTAGTAGCGCTGAGTATCAATTATCGACATATCTAGACACGTACCTATTTAGATTAATGTAGACTTACCAAAAAGACATATCTACTATAATTTATAGATCCAATGAGTCTCTTAGCGCGATCATAACTTACTTGCCTATCAAGTAATATGTAAGTAAATGTTATGTAAAAAAAAAAATATTACATATTTGGTTAAAACCGCTAATATAAAAATTAACAATGTTGGTGTTTTTCTTTCCGTAATTTAACACAAAAATAGATACAAAATGCTTCACTGGTGCGTAAAAGAACATTACTTTCACTTTTGTTATCTTCATCGACAACGTTTTGTTTTTGTTTGATGAAAAATAATTACTTAGCTTTAGTGTTTGTTTTTTTTTTTTCATTTTATTTATAGATTTTTTACACACATTTCAATTGACGTAAGTTGATGTTAATTGCTTGAAAATTATTCACTACAAAACTAGTTTTGAAATGGCATAAAATAAAAGTTAAACGATAAATAAATGTTGACTTATCGTATAGTTAATTATGTAAGAATATCATTTTATTATTATTTAGGTATTTATGTCGTCTTACGGTGAAGGGATATATCGTAGGAAACCTGCATGTCTGAGAGAATCTAGCACCTTTTCGAAGGACATGTAGTCCACCAATGCGAACTTATCCAGCGTGGTGGACTATGGTCTGGTCCCCCTCGTACTGAAGGGAGGCCCGAACCCAGCAGTGGGACGTTAAAAAGGGCTCAATACCTATATTTATACGCCTCTATAGGCAGTGGTAGCCCAGTGGTAACGCGCTCGCTTGGGAAACCGAGTGAAGCGGGTTCAAATCCCGGGTCGCACCTCTGATATTTTCATGTGCGAATTATTTCTATTGATGACATGATTACCACTTGCCTTACGGTGAAGGAAAACATCGTGAGGAAACCTGCATGTCTGAGAAAACCTTGCAAGTTTTCGAAAGACATGTGAAGTCCGCCAATCCGCACTTGGCCAGCGTGGTGGACTATGGCCTGATCCCCCTCGTATGAAGGGAGGCCCGTGCTCAGCAGTGGGACGTTAAAAGGGCTGAATACATACGCCTCTATATAGATAGCGCTACTTTTTCCTTTATTGAGCTATCAAAACTTATAAAGAACCTAACGAAATTATAAGTTAATTGTTTAATATATTTTATTGATAACTAACGACTCACCCTCGCTTGTTTGGTTGATTCTCCATACAAAGTTTCATCCCCATTTTCATCCCTTTAAGCGATGATATCCGGGATAAAAAGTATCCTATGTCCTTCCTAGGGTCTCAAACTATCTTCTTACCAAATTTCATCTAAATCGATTCAGTAGATCCAGAGATTAACCCCTACAACGTCACAAACTCACAATTCACAAACTTTACATCTTTAAATATTAGTTATAGATAAAACAAATATCTGTAAACAAATTTATAAGTTAATTGGTTAATTTATTTTATTGATAATAAAACAAATACTTGTGTAGTAAATTAAGCTATCAATACGTAAATATTCCCTAAGTCACGACGCTACTAAGGATGCTGTCAATCAAACGCAATTTACGTATCCTTTGCAGATTCACACGCTTCTGTCCCGTCTCAATTTATAAGCGACCAGCATTGCCTGCGGCTCCGTCCGCGTTCAGATGACTAAAAGCCGAATTATTAGGTTTTACTTATTAGTATACAGTACATTGTAGTTTTTGTATTTTTTCTCAGAAATGAGACATTTTCCCGCGGTAAAAAGTATCCTATATGTTGACCCGGATGACCAGCTATCACCATACGAAATTTCATCAAAATACCTCCAGTGGTTTTTCAGTGATGCGGTAACAGTTAGACAGACAGACAAAAATTCTAAAAACTAGATTCGGCCTCTGTATCGATAATAATGTCTATTTTGATAAGATTTTCAAAAAAAATATTTAATGTACAGATTCGGCTTAGTTACAATTTTATTATATATATGGATATTAAGTAGAAATAAAGTCCAAATTGAAATGTCGAATAACCTTGTCCGTAATAATATTGTAAAATGTAAAAGTGTTTGTCCACTTTGTCCTTAACTAACGGACACGCGTGAATTTTGTGTATAAGCATAGCTTAGGGGATAGTAAAAAGCTTGGGTTATTAGTTATCCCGGTATCCAATTATCCTGGTATCACCTTATGCTTGTTGCAAGATACTTAGTACTCTTTAAGCGAATCGAAGTCTCTAGTTTTCTTCATAAAGGTCGATCAGTGTACTTGTAATTTTATTGTAAATATTCGACCTTACGTGTATAAATACAGTGGTATAGATTTTTACTTTTTCTGCCTTTCGCTGCATAATTGTCGCGTGCCAAGGTCAACAGAAATGCTAAATGGATCAACATTATGAATCAGTCTTTGATTTTTAACCACACAAATACTAAAAAGAGGTAATGTTTGTGAGTTTTTGTGTAAGAGGTATCTCTGTAACTACATACTAACACCAATGCTTGAAATAGATCTTCAGCTGTATATTATTTAGTTAAAAGACTCTTCGTCGAGAATTTCGCAACGCAAGTCGACGAAAAAATGAAAATAAATCGCGATATGCGCACAGTTATTTAGAAAATATATATTTTGTAATGATAAAGCCAATGTAACCTTCGTCTTTGAATAATAATAATAATTTTATATAGTTTGCATTTTGCTGGCACATATTTTTTTGCTTAAACGGTACCTACACAATACTGCGTTGTCCGCGTTACGTGTTTTCGGTGGAGGTTATCGACACTTTCCAACGCACTTTTGTTGTAACCAAAGTATAACAAGTTTAAAAATATTAATATTGTTTAAATAAAAAATTTAATACTTGTATATTAAGTATGGAAGCTATAGCTTCTAATTATATTCTTAATTTTTTTTCTAACAACAAGTTTGAACTTTGAGAATAACATTATGCGTGAGAATAATTATCAGCAAAAAATTACAATCGTAATATCTACTATTCAAGTCATTATGGCGTGAGCGAGTCGAGAGTGAGTCGCTAGTATGAAAATAAATCTGTTTAAGTTTTATTTTATTCATGCATAATAATAACAATAGGCAGTGGTAGTCCAGTGGTAATGCGCATAGGAAAACGAGTGAAGCGGGTTCAAATCCCGGGTCTTGTACATCTCACATTTTCATGTGTGAATCATTTCCAATATGATCACCATTTACACCAAAAACATCGTGAGAAAATCTGCTTGTCTGATAGAATCTAGTAATTTTTCAAAAGACATGTGAAGTCCAGCAATGCGTACTTAGCCAGCGTGGTGGACTATGGCCTGATCCCACTCGTATTGAAAGGGCCCGGGCCCAGCATGGGACGTTCAAAATGGCTGAATGAATAATATCAAAGTGCATTTTATAAACTTTATACGCTACGTTTAAATTCAACAGCCGATACATCATCGAGCCAGACTCATTCCACAATCACTTCAAGTTATTAGGGTCGCGTCACACAAATAGGATTATAAGAGTAAAAGTGATAAGGACTAATTTAACGCTTAAACGCATACTGGTACAGATTTAATTTTTAAGCTTGTTGTTTTTAACCTATAATTTTTAATCTATACTAATATTATAAAGAGGTAAAGTTTGTGAATTTGTGAGTTGTGACGTTATCGGGGGTAATCTCTGGATCTACTAAACAGATTTAGATGAAATTTGGTGACAAGATAGTTTAATACCCTGGGAAGGACATAGGATACTTTTTATCCCGGAAATCATCCCG
The DNA here is from genome assembly GCA_951806755.1 of Brenthis hecate. NCBI lineage: Eukaryota > Metazoa > Arthropoda > Insecta > Lepidoptera > Nymphalidae > Brenthis > Brenthis hecate. Next base: position 3,320,966 of record OX638273.1, on the reverse strand, counting down.
TAAAAGGGGGATGAAAGTATGTATTGGGAAGCAAGCTAAGGACGAACCCGAGTAAGCGACGGTGAGTCGCTAGTTTATGATAAATTTGTTAAATGTTGTCTTAAACATACATACATGTATATAGTACATACTCGTATATGTGCGAAGATTTGAGAATGAGTATGCTTTTTCACGCTGTAATGTGAAATAGGGAATGAATGAAGCGTAGTTTGAATTATCCCAAAAGCTAGTCTATGGGCTATTTTTGATATATAAGCTATATTACTGTAAAGTTTCATTAAAATCTGTTCAGTAGTTTTTGCGTGAAAGAAAAGCAAACATACATCCATCCTGTCGTGTTCACAATATTAGTTTATAATGTTACTATCTTACGTTTATTCACAAATATGCGAGAACTTTTGTATCGTTAATAATTTATTTACCTCATCCGACTTACATCCGTCTCGCGTATTAGTTGTTGTACATAAGACTTGCAAAACTTCCTTATATTATTAAATGGTATTTAGTATTTACATTAGCAATATAGTATTTTTATTTACCGAACTAGCATTGCCCGCGGCTCCGCTCGCGTTCAGATGACCAAAAACCAAATTCTTAGGTTTTACATATTTGTGTACTCTTACATTGCAGGTTTTGTATTTTTTCTCAGTAATGAAATATTTTCTTGCGGTAAAAAGTATCCTATATGTTGACCCGGATAACCAGCTATCACCATACTAAATTTCATCAAAATCCCTCAAGTGGTTTTTCTGTGAAGGGGTAATAGACAGACAAAAATTCTAAAAACTATAGTTTCGGCCTCTGTATCGATAATAATGTCTATTTCAAAAAGATTTTACAAAAAATATTTAATGTACAGATTCGGCCCAGTTAGAATTTTATTATATTTATAGGATATGTAATTATTTATTAAACAATCGCGGAAAATGCCACTAATACATGTTGTACCTATTTCGTAACCTGATAACCACATTTAAATTATCTTCATGACTGATTAGTGATAACAGTTTTTGTTCTACTTTTGTTAGTAAACTAATTTGTTCTCTTATGTAGTGTGTATGAGTACAGTTTTAATTTGTATGTAATGAAAATCGCAATTAAGCTTATTTTTTAAATATCTTATAGTAAGCCAATAACACAGCCCTAGTCGGCGAGTAGATGCTCATTATAAAAAAATGATAAAATAAAAAAATATATTTTGATACTTAAACGAAAAACAAAAACAAATCTATCCTACGGAAACCGTAAAAATTTTTCCGGGATAAAATTAGCCTATGTGTTATTCCAGACTATAATCTATCTCTGTGCCATATTTCATCCAGATCCGTTCAGCTGTTCTGGCGTGATTGAATAACAAACATCCATACTCACAAACTTTCACATTTATAATATTAGTATAGAATTCTTTTTCTCCCTGCCCATTTCCCAATCACTTGGGGTCGGCGCAGTACATCTTCTGTACCGCTGATAGGATTTGGCAAAAGTTTTACGACCGGCCGCCTCACGCCTGCCTGACGTCAATCCTCCTTGGGAATATAATATTAGTATAGAAATATAGATTTAAATTTCCAATAACTGATCTCTCTAATTAATAACGAAAAAAACCAATGTCAATACGAACGATCTACGAAATCTTTTATTACCTAATTAACATTTCTGAAATTCCACATATACCTTAATGTGGCTCTTCCCTTACATATTTGGTTCCGCACCTGCCTTGCAGCTGACATTTTGAACGACCTTCGACGACCCTTCAGATTTTATTATCTTATATACAAATAGCATGCGTTTGAGGACTTTATCAGCATAGTATTAAAAGCTAATTTTCTATAATCATATTTCATCATATGATGTGGTCAATCTTAAGATAAATGTTAAGGATGCTTACATTTTATCTATAGTAAAAATTTAATTTCCTATAACCTTGTAAATTGATTACCTTTCCTTGTATTTCCGTATCATACTTGCCGTTGACTTACTCTTGTAAAAATAATATTGTGTGTAATTTGTAGTCATAATGTATGTACCGTCAGTAAATCCATTTCCCTCTAGTTATATTATATCAAAAATTAAAATAAAACATCAAAATATCTGTAAAAATAATTATATTTCAATGTCAGATATTAAGTAAACCTCGATTTCGGACAAACTATTTACGCGAATATTTGACCACTAATCCTATGATCATGGTTGATGTTGCTGTAAAGCATTCGAAACGCCGGGAATCAAAATATAAAATAAAACTGAGACAAAATCTGAAAAATGGTTTAATTAACACTAATAACTTTAAGTATGATCTAATCTTCTGTTAAGGTAATCTTATTATATTCTACAGTAATTATTCACAAGTACCTTTCTAAGAATATTTCACTATAAAATATAAAGTTAATTGATAAATCAATAATCAATTTGTATTGACAACACGTTTGGCTCAGTTGGTAGTGACCCTACTTGATGTGCCAGCGGTCGCGGGTTCGAGTCCCGCTGGGGGCATTCATTTCTGTGATGAGCACGAATGTTTGTACTCCAGTCATGGGTGTTTATATTTATAATATGTATGTATTTAAAGTTATATATATGTAGTGTATCAACTATCTGGTGTCCATAACACAAGCCTCGTAGCTTACCATGGAACTAGATGGCGCTGTGTGTTAATGTCCCAACATTTATATTTATTATATTGACGTCTAAAGGATAACCACGCCATGTGTAAAAAAGATCACATGTCGACAGTAAAAAAATATCTACAACATAACCAAGGCCATGTACCTTTCACTGAACAGAAGCATTAAAGTATAAAAATAATGTAGGAATTATTCGAAGGCCTACGAAAGTTCACTTGCGTTGTTTTAAAGCGTAAATTTTGATATTTTATTTCTTCAATGACAACGCGGAAGACATTTATTAACATCATATTTTAAGTAAATACGCACATAAAGTGCTTAATAATTAATGCTTGATATTTGATACTTTCAGAATATGTTAAAATGTAATTATAATTAAATGTCACAATTAATTTTATAGTTACTTGGCTTTGTTACTTGTGGTATAACTAGGGTAGATCTGATAGGTATTAAATCAGTACCTACATCATCATCCTCCCCATGTCCCAAATTACTTGTAATCGGCGCAGTACGGCGCGTACTCTTTCACCCTTTTCTAATGCTCATCTCCTATCATTCACCCCTTTCTCAATTATGTCCTATCACACAATCTTCCATGTTTTCTTCTTGTCCTTTTTCTTTAGTCTTCTTCTTTTTCTCTATCCATCTACAATCATTTCCATCACTCTTCTCTTCACATGCATTTCATCCTTACTCATCACATCACATGCCCAACTCAGACCTACATGATCAGAACAATCAGTACCTACCTACATGATCAACTCTAAATCCTACGTATTTTATTTTGTAGTTTGAATCACTATCAGGACAATTAGATATTAGCAGCACTTTTACTTCACCCACGACTCTTTCAATAACTTTTCGGAATAAGCTATTCCTACACAGATACCACTTAATATAGGATAAAATGTATTCTGTCTCAGGAATACTGTAGCTTTAATCCCAGAGTTCACCTCTCATATCCGAACACAAACTTTAGTTCATCATATTATAAGTTTGGATAGAGACACGTAGATCTTATTTTGATCATGTCAAATATTGACTAATTACATGTGAATCGGGAAATCTGGGTGCATTTCTTATCTACACAGGAAGTGGTACATGCTAAAACCAGTTTTAAAGGTTGAACGTCCATTATGCATATCTCTAGCCTTACTTTCAATCATTGTTACACGACGTGATCTCAAATCCATACTAATATTATAAATGTGAAAGTGTGTTTATTTGTTTGTTTGTTTGTTCTTCTTTCATGTTGAAACGGAATAACGGATTGGCGAGATTTTTTGTGTGGAGATAGTTGGAGGACTGGAGAGTGAAATAGGCTACTTTTTAACGCGGGAGATTATCTAATTCCCACGGGAAAACACGTTATAATACAATCCAAAAAAATGTTTATGATCAGAATTACTTGAAACTTGGTATTAATGCTCTGCAATAAAATTAAATAAATACGTGTTTTAGCATGTTTTGAAATTCATTCTATAAGGGGGTTAAATAGGGGTGAAAGTTTGTATTAGACTACCTTTTTAGAGATTTTTGCAGTTTTAGCGCGAGCGAAGCCGCGAGTTCTGCTAGTATTTCTATATATCTATACAAATTAAGGCTTAAGTTTCAACGGTTAAAGCAAACTGTACACGGTATACAAATTCACTGAGTGACTACTCTTATCATATATTTAAATTCTTAACTAACATTTGTGCTTGTCTTTACGCGTCCTATAAATAGAACTAAAATTACATTGCTCTAATAAAGCTGTGCAATATTATCCTAACGTAGAAGCGTAGGAAGGGAAAAGGCATGAACGAATTGTGGCTAATTCGTTTATGGGAAAGGGTAATGATTTAGATACTATTTCCGACGAATTTGTGTTTCGGGTTCGGGGATTCGGCATTACATTTATAATCTAACTACCGTGGTTTTCTGGCTGGGTAGAGGCTTGTTATCAATGCGAGGGGATCAGGCCATAGTGATTTGTCACATGTCTTCCTACACACAAGAAAACCTTGACTTCTACCAACCCCACCTAACCTTTAAACAAATTAATTATCTAAGATAAATATGTGTGACCAAAATAATTGCATCTTCCGAATTCAAACTGGTGACCTCTCACAACCAACTGAATGCTAGACAATATATATAAAAATTTTATGAATCAATTAGGTAGTCAAACAAAAGGTTCTTTTAATTTATATTACTAGTATTAGTGCCTACAAGTCTAGGTTGTAAAAAATATAGTGCCTATTGTTATTTTCAAGCAGTCGTTTTAGTTTGATCCGAATGTACAACCAGTTTAATTCAGGTCAAGTGCGATATTTAATTTCCTGATACGGTACTGGTCGGTCACCCACTTTGATCATTATCGTTTCGACCAAACTATTGGTGCCAGTTTTATTGTTAAAATACTATATTTGATGATATTTTCGATGCTTGTGTTATGAATGATGATGAATTTATAATAGCCATCTAATGTGTATTTGTTAGTCTAGAATCTAGATCATAAGTTGTTGAAAATAGGGAAAATTAATGATAACGCTTCTAAAATATGTGCGTAATTTTCGAAAAATTAACTTAAAAACATTTTTCAAACGGGAATAAATTCTTTAAATTATTTACAATACACCATAATTTATTCAAATTTGTTGAAAATTGATATTTGAAACTTTTAAAAAACATAGTTTACATGGTGTGCTCGCTTTAGAGGTTGCGCGAGCACACCTCATCGGCTGCTTAGAGCCCTATTTTCAATGTTAAATATGTATAAATCCGCTCGGGTTCGTCCCTCCCTACTTACGTTTTAACGGTTAGTACCTATTTCTAAGAGATGATGAGATATTTTCCCGCAGTAAAAAGTATCATATATGTTGACCCGGATAATCAGCTATCATCCTACTATATTTCATCAAAATCTGTCCAATGGTTTTCTCGTGATAAGTCAATAAACCTGAAAACTATAGGGACGGCCTCTGTATCGCGATAACAATGACTATTACAATAAGATTTTCCAAAAAAATATTTAGTGTACTGAATTGACTCCGTTAGAATTTTATTATATGTATGTAGATATTATCAATATACATTAGAGTTTATCAATAGGTAAATAGTACTTCACATTCTCTTTGAACATGTTCAATTATAACAAGAACATATCAACTCAATCTATCTATCTATACCTATATATATAAAAATCAATTGCTGTTCGTTAGTCTCGCTAAAATTCAAAAACGGATGCACCGATTTGAATAATTCTTTTTTGTTTTGTTGGAGGTATATCAGGAATGGTTTAAATATAAAAAAAAATTAGGAAAAAATCCATAAGCACAGCTGGAAAATCGAACAGTTCAGAACTGGTGATTTTGTCTGGGAATCACTACTTCGGATTGCTTTCAATAGTAGTGGACCTACCATCTACAACAATACGTCAAGTTTAAGTTAGAAAAAAATAATATATGTAGGTATATAACAGTATATAGTCTATCTATTCTATACTAATCGTTAAAACGTACCACGGGACTAACCCGAGCGAAACGAGGGTGAGTCGCTAGTATTTCATAAAGAATTGTTACTTAACTGTAACTATCTATACATGTTACGTGTAACACCTCAACAAATCTATACATATAATAAAATTGTAACTAAGTCGAATCTGTACATTAAATATTTTTTGCAAAATCTAATTGAAATAGACATTATTATCGATACAGAGTCCGAATCTATAGTTTTTAGAATTTTTGTCTGTCTGTTATCGCATCACGAGAAAGCCACTGGACAGATTTTGATAAAATTTGGTATGATGATAGCTGGTTATCCGGGTCAACATATAGGATACTTTTTACCGCGAGAAAATATCTCATTTCTGAGAAAAAATACAAAAACTGCAATGTAAAAGTAAACTAATACGTAAAACCTAACAATTTGGTTTTTGGTCATCTGAACGCGGGCGGAGCCGCAGGCATTGCTAGTGTAACATATAAACGCTCTAATTAATATAACACAAAACTTATATCATCATCGGAATTACATTAAATCCATAAGCACAAATAAAATGTGTTCGAGCTGACGTAACTCACTTTCCTTCCGAGGTTTCCAAGGAACGTAACGTCACGCTTATTGCATTTTAATGTCTTAAGATTTCGGATGAGGTATAAAAAATACTAAATTGATGCGTTTAGTAGCTAATTTGCTTTGGTTCCTCCGTAGAGGGATTTGTTGCGTGAGAGAATAAATCTATATATTATCCTGATGTTAAATACTTGTGTTACCGACTTTATGTTTTGGCGATTAAAAAATAATTAAAGTGGCGGGATGGGAAGCGTAGAAGAGAAGGGGTTTGGAAGCTAAACTGACGACACGTTTGGCTCAGTTTGTAGTGACCCTACTTGCTGTGCCAGCGGTCGCGGGTTCGACCCGCTAGGGGCATTCATTTGTGTGATGAGCACGGATGTTTGTACTCCAGTCATGGATGTTTATATTTATAATATGTATGTATTTAAAGTTATATATGTGTAGTGTATCAACTATCTGGTATCCATAACACAAGCCTCGTAGCTTACCATGGGACTAGATGGTGCTGTGTGTTAATGTCCCAACATATTTATTATTATTTTCTTAGTTAAAAGTCATTATACAAAAATGTTATAATATAATTATCAAACAAACACACATTCATATTATTATTTAAATGAATACTTAATTATCTAATCATCATAACATTCTAAAGGGAAACTGCGCTTTCAATATATGATAACCTCTTTAATCATTATTTAAATCAATTAACATTGACATAATTGACACGACTTGGAAACTTACACCATAATGTTCGTAAACAAAAACAATTAGTTGGACTATGATGCGTGGCAAATTTTAACCTCGGTTTAATTTAAGATCAGACTAATTAAGCTGAGGTCAATGCATATCATTGCATATGTTTTAGATTCTAGAAATGTTCTAGCATAAACAACTATCTCACATATTTACTTTGATGGAGAAAATTTATTCAGGCCTTTTTAAATTAAATTAAAAAAAACTATTTACTTCTAATATATATATATATATTTTGTATAATATTTTAAGAAAATTTATTTCTGTGCATGCTGTGTTTATTTGTAAGTAATCACTACATTTAGTTCTTAGTTTTTAGTTCTATTTTTTTTATATTGTGTGTATTATTGTAAGTGATTGTAAATAAATAAATAAATAAATAAATAAATAAATAAATAAATAAATAAATAAATAAATAAATAAATAAATAAATAAATAAATAAATAAATAAATAAATAAATAAATAAATAAATAAATAAATAAATAAATAAATAACATCCCACTGCTGGGCATGACCCTTCTATACGATAGCCCATACCATATGGGCCACGCGGTTTGGCATAATTCACATGTCTTTCGAAAACGATTGTTCACGATGTTTTACTTCACCGTGTGACAAGTGATAATCATGTTGGAAATGACCCAGTATTTGAACCCGCTTCACTCGATTTCCCAAGCGAGTGCGTCACCACTGCGCTACCCATTACCTTAAGAAATATTAGTAATTATAATATGTAAAACCACCATGCCTTTCATCTATAAGATTAAGGGTAAAGCAACATCGACAGACATTTTTTAACAATTAACGTGTATATTAAATACCACTTATAATATATACAAGACACCTATCTATGCTATCTATAAATCACACACACTTCTGAGTTTATTTATAAGTGTAGTCTGTAAAATACTACATATATTAGTTAACTCATAACTTGAGTTTTTATGGCGTTCTAGTTATGTCTCTTCTCATAAATAACTCTTGCTCTATATGGTTCTAAATAGTACGAAGCTATAATCTACT